>BRZM01000907.1:5344-18423 GCA_033238685.1 Lates japonicus
TGTGTTACACAGCGCTGGTTTCAGCTTTAGGTGTTCCTAACAAACTGAGTGTAATGCCACAGTTGTGGATTGACGACCAAAGATTTCAGCATGTTTCTCTCACAGATTACTTCTCTCACCTCTGAAAGCTCAGTCACAGTATGTAGAGGCTTTCAGAATTTCTCTTGCCCTCTCTGCCTTCATCAGCATCTAACAGCCTGTGTTCCTCCTCGTCCTCCACCAGGACGAGTCTCTTCAGCGGCTGCAGAAGGAGTCAGAGATCCTGCAGAAGACCTACGCCCACTACTTCGACCAGACCATCATCAACAACGAGATCGATGAGACCATCAGGCACCTGGAGGAGGCCATCGATCTGGTTTGCACCACCAGCCAGTGGGTTCCTGTGTCCTGGGTCTACTGACCTGCAGCCCTGACCTACACCTCCTCCTCCTCCACCTCCTCCCTTACTCTCTCTCTGCTCTTCCATCTCCTTGCCCAGCAGCAGCAACATCTTGGCCAAACTCTCATCATCCTCCCTTAACATAAGAATAAACAAAGACAACAAGCGATGGGAAACCTCTCTCTACACTGCACTTGATCGAAAACACCCTCAGCGTACTGTGAAAGCCACCACAGCATCCGACCGAAACCCCCTCCGACGCCGCACAGACAACCTGCGGCAGCCAATTATCGGACTCTTGCCCTTACAGACGACCTAGTCATAGTGTTGTATAAAAACAGCGTAAACAAAAGTGAATATTGTCATGTCTGTACTAGCTAGAAGGCAACATTTTTGTAGATGTTTGTTTTAAAGAGACAGTACTGTGTCCTGTCATCTCATGTGGTCTCCACCACCACCCTCACCCTCCCATCTCATTGTAGTCCAGTTGGGTGTTGTAAACCATCTCTAGAACGACGATGTCAGTGGGTATTCTGTCTTTCAGCAGATAAAAGCACACAAACACACTGCAGTGTCTACCCATCATGTCGCTTTCCCTCCTTGTTTATTCATTCCTGTTCTGTTCTAAGCTCTAACGCTGACTTACTTCCTCTGTCATCTCTCCTGTTGTTAGCCCTTGGCACAGGTCCAGTATCACACACATACAGTATGCTCCTTTCTACCTTCCAGGTACTGTCTCTTCTAAATAAATCCATAAATGTTTTAGAGATTTGAATGAGGTTATCATGCATGTGGACATTTGCAAGCTTCCATGCTGTCAGTCAGTGTTCCCCCCGTGTCCCTCTGTAAACCTCTGAGCAAGAAAAGAAGACAAAAATATTTACTTTGAGAAAAAAAAACATTCCAGCTGTTTGGAGGACTGGACTCAGCCAAGGGAAGCAAGAGGGGGCGAGAAAAAACCAACAGCGACGGAGCCGGACGTTGACTTGACACCTATGCACATCCCTTGCATTTCGGGTGACATTTCTAAAACCACAGATTTACTAAAAAAAAAAAAAGAAGAAGAAGAAGAAAAATGAAAAAAAAAGATGACCCATGTAGTGAGATGTGTTTGTAAAAAAGAAAATCAAATAAAAGTCTTGATTTTTCTCTTTTTGATTTGTCATAGGCAAATTTAAAAAAAAAAAAGGCAGAATTTCACCTTATTCCTCATTTGCCATTTCAGAAATGTGATGTCCAAGAGTATTAGTGTTTGAATCAAAAGTTTAAAAATCGACGAGAGATGAAATACTGATTTTTATTCTGAAACTGTGTAACCGTCTGCAGTGTACACTACATATTCTGCAAAGGTGACGACTTTGCAAGGGAAGAGGAGGCAGTGTGTGCAGCTGAATAACCGTGTATATGAATATGACAGACTGACATACAACTGCCCCCTGTGTAAATGACTGCAATGATAAAAGTTCTTCAGTATGAACAATTTTTTAAATATATTTCCTTTTATGTGTTGGAAAATGAACTTTGGAGTGGCTCTTCTTTTTTTATTTTCCTTTTCCACCAGGTCATTCCACACCGACGCACCCAGCATTCACAACTTTTCCCACGTCACTGGGATTTGAGAAATTACTCATCTGTGGTCCTTACATTTAATACACTGAATAAACATGGTCTTTGAAACTGCAACTTCAAATTTTAAGACCAATAACACAGCTTTGTCTTTTCAAACCATGTCTATCTTTATTAAGCTTATGAAAAACAGACAGAAAGTGGCAGTGTGAATGACTTCGACTGTTGACAGATTGTGTGAGTGAGTATATGTGTTTCAGTGGCTGGTTCACTGACTTATATAAAGTCCCACTCAAAGTCCATTCATTTCTTTAGTAGACTGGAGACATGAGGGTTGATTCACTGGGCAACGTTGCCCCGTCCTACCTTGGTGTCTCCCTCTGGATTCATCCTGATGAAATACCGGGAAAAAAGGAGCGTGTGTTCAGAGTTGGTGTGGAACAAAAGTTTACTTATTGAGATAATAATAATGTCAAAAATTGTTTCGACCAGTCAGAACCGAAATAGGCGGAGCAGAGTCATCCAACCAATCAGCGTTTTGTCTGTCGACGTTGGCTAGCGTGCGTCGTCACTGGCCGTGACGTTCGAGAGGGGAGAAGGAAGAAGGGGGTAGAATGGCGGTGAAAGAAAGTCGGGAAAACAGTGAAAATACGAAGTATAACCAAGGTTTGAGTCGTCGCTTCGTCGCATTGGGTTGTTAGCACTATGAGAATCTTCATTACCAGAGAAGTCCGCATGCTAAAACAAGCTTTGGCGCTGTTTTTGTGGAACGGGAGTGAGGCTGGCCGCTAAACACACCTGCGGTGAAGGTAAGGCTAACGAGCTAGCTAAATAGCGGCGAGGGTTAGCATTAGTGTTAGCCTTCTTTTTTTATTAATATCTCCTGACTTTATTTCCGCTTTCAGTCGTTGTAATTGCGTGGGCAAGAGTGTGTTTGTGTTTCTGTGACTGAAGCGTCCACAACATGAGTTGTGCCCCCCTAACATTAGCGGACGGTAACACAATGGGCAACTCTTGTTGTTTACATTTCTTTTTGTGTCTCTTGTGTAACATCTCGCTGCGATCGTTTTGTGTTTTGTTTTTGGTTTTTTTGTCATTTTGCACCACCTGGCTGTTTTACATCTATTTATGGTCACCTTTTTCTCTCTTTGTGCCCTGTGCGTGGTGGTAATCTGTCCCTGGCCATCCACTGATTTCCTGTTGTGTATAAAAGTGATCAGTTATTTGTTTGTGTTGACTTGATACTTGATTTAGTAGTTTTGTGTATGTAGAGAGCAGGCTTGAAAACTACATTTTTGTTCTGTGCCCTCACACTATGTAGGTTTAGTTTTCAGTGTTGTCTTCTGTTGGTGGTTATAAGTTTATATTACTTCTTTTTTTTTTTTTTTTTTTGGTTTATTTTTTAACCAGTCAGTTAATTCGTTCTTCAAGTGGTGTTCTTGTGTTTTCCAGGTCTACTTGTTCAGCTGCTGCAGCCTGGATGAAAATACCACCTCTCACCTTACAGACCAGAGAGGTATGTGTCCTATAGGTTTACCCAGTCTGAAAAATGTGTTGATTTATTATTTATGTCAGTGTTGTGCACATATCTGTAGTGAAGCACAGTAAAATCCCAACATTAAACCCTCAGTCTGCTAGAACAATATCTCAGGTAACAGGTTTTTTAGGAGGTCAGTGTCTTCACTAATCTGCACATCACAAACTCTTGCTCTCCTGTAAGGAGATATGTAAGAGACATACCCTTGGGGAACAGCAGCAATTAGAAACTTCACAGTGTGGTGGAGCTTATAGTTTGACCATATTTGTGCTCTAGAAAGGAAATTAGACAGATGGCCAGTTGACAAACCTGCTTTGAAACTAAGAAGTTATGGAATCCACTGTAAAGCTTTGTCTTGTCCTCCTTGTCCTCATTATTTTGAGAAGGCTCTTGTGGCTAAACTCTGGCCATAGAATATAAATCAAAATGTGACATCTAATGATGTATTTTGATGTGTTTATTGACAAGTTATTTCTATATTGTCATGGCAAGTATCATAGTTTTATATGGCCTTACTGTTACTCTTTAATATGGTGACAACAAAATATTACCATGCAAGAAAGTAGTGTGAGGACTGAAGAGTCAGGGGCCAAGGCAATACAGACTATATGACACTTTTTTTAAATGTTACATGGCAAACCAGTTAGGAGACAGTTTTACCCACACAATAAAATAGTGTTTATTAATCAATTAAAAACTTGGCTATTGTGATTATCATTCCTGGTCCCACCCGCTCCCGTTGACTTTTATTCCCGTCCCAACTCCGTCACATAATGACTACATCATCGCGTTGGAATCCCATGGAAATCATGTGACCCAGGGGATGACCAAAAAAAGTCAGCCTCCACCTCCATCCTGTCAGTGTCATCTGTGGTTAGGTCTGCCTGGCATCCTCCATGGCAGTAGAAGGTGGAGGTAGTCACTCAATTTATTCTCCAAACTGTTGTTGTTGTCATCAGTCCTTAGTTGTCCACAAAGGTTCATGTTATCTGGTCCTACTGGTTTGCAAATTATTTTTGTACCAGTTGAGTTCATTTTGAACAAACGTGGTGTTTGAAGGAGAGGTGGTGGATGATGTGGAGTTATCCATTGTGAGAGACCAATGGTGATGATTATGTCTTATTTATCACAGTGGAGCAGCTCTGCTGCGTCAGTGTTAACTAACATTAGCCTGGCTGTTTGTTGAGCTCAGTCAGTGTCACACTAGAAACAGAAAATTTTTTCCTCATTTTGGCTTTTGTCCAACCAAATGTAGTGCAAACTGACAAAAGACAAACTGCTAATTACTGTACATTTTAAATTAATAATTCATTTATTCTTTAACTAGTTGTGATTAGTGCACACACTGGTTTCTTTGTGGATTTGGCAGTTTTGAACTTCATTACCCAGAAACCCTCTGTGCTTTTATTTGATGGTTTAAAAGTGTCTGATGCTTGTTGTTTGTGACTTTTCTCCTCAGGACTCAAACTTCACCCAGTGAGTCACAGAGAGAAGAGACGGACGTGAAGATTTCCAGGAGGTCAGTGTTAGTTAACTGTTTTCAGTCGGACTCTTTAAAACCTGTTGTCTGGATCAAACATCACTAAGTTAAAGCTGCAGATCAGGACTGTAACTTACTAAACTTAAGAGATCTATTAGTTTCTACAAAGTACCAAAATCTGTTTGTATAAAATGGATTTTTATGTTGGGTCTTTGGTTGGATTTAGGACACAATTTAAGATTTAATCTACGTTTACCATATTGTTCATATCAGTGTAAAATCTCCAAAGCTTCTATTAACAGTGATGTCATAGAAAAACAACTGGTCTCTTTACTCAATGATAAAAGTATTTTTGCTTAATGTGATTATTAGCTTGATATCAAATTGCAGTTGTTGGTTTTTGAAATTATACTTGATGTGAAAAACTGAGGAATTAAATTGTTCCTCATGGAAAAGTTAAGTGTGTTTAAAGCGAGAATTAAACATGCAGCTCAAGAGTTTAATGATTTTTGATAATTACCTCAGCTGCTGTTTGACACTTAAAACTTATTATCTGGATCAAACATCACTAAGTTAAAGCTGCTGTAACTTAGTCTGAATTACTATTAATTAGGATTTTTCCACAATGTAGCTGCAAAAAATAATCTAAAACTTTTTTAAAAAAGAAGATATATTCTTGTCATTAATCTTTAATATTTCAAGTGTTTCCAGTGATTTTGTTCCAGACAACGTTTAACAAACCACACCAATGATAACAGACACTTGACCACAAGGAGACACTTTGTTTTATTCTCCCACCCAACACATAATGTAGTTATGAGCACATTTTCCACAGACTAACATGTCTCAGTTAAACATCTTTAAGAACATTAAACTACTTATAATAATTGTATCATAAGCAGGAAAATGTTCTGATGCTTAATAGAGAGACATGTTAGTCTGTGGAAAATATGCAGATAACTACCTTATAGGTCGGAGGCTAAAACTAAGTGTCTCCACTTGAACAACAGGAGGACCAAAGAGGGTGGACGTCTTCTATCAGGAAATCACAGACTGATAGAAAACAGCCACCGTCTTGGTTTTCCTGTTATTCTATTTATAGCTGTCTTGTCTAATTAACAGCTTCATAATTCTGTTTTCTTTTATGCACTTCAGGCCCAGAACTTCAGCTGCTGTCATCTCCTCCTGCAGAGACGAAACAACATGTTAATCACACCGTCTGAAAAGATGTATACTCTGTGTGCATATATCTCAAGTTGACAAGTAATCAACTAAAATAAATGACATATCTTCGCAGCTGACTTGCATTATGTGGTGGTTGATTTTTTTTATGAATGATGGTTAAACGTCTTTCCTAATTATATTTAATTTTAATAAATAAAACTGTCTGTTCTTAGTAAGTTTCAAAACTATTTTGTTCCTGATGTTTTTAATAGAAATAAAAAGATTTTCTTACCTTCAGTGAATCAAGTTGTTTCTGTGATTTCACCTGAAAAACACACAAATTATTAAAACCAGGCTTTTTCCAAATACATAAAATTAATTAAAAATGACTTTCTAACAATGAGTTAAGTCTATGAATTATTCAGACCATGAGAACAGTTACTGAACATACATAATGTCAGTGCTGCGTTTCTAAATTACCTGGAGGACGCTCTGTAGTCGTTATCAATGGACTACATCTTTAAGAAGCAACAAAAGCAAATGTTTTGAAAGCTGACATTAATTACAATTTGTATTAACAATATCAATTTGCTGGTATTTCTGTCCAGGCTGCAGCAGCTGAACAAGACAAAAGAACACTTTAAAAACTCAAAAACTAGCTCATACAAAACTGAAACAGTGTAAGGAAACAACACTGAAATCTTAATGTAATGATTTCTAACAGTAATCTCAGCTCATAGATTGTGAAGGGGCACAGAGTTCAAGTCCAGTTTACAAAGCTGTATTTACCACTTTATCATTTACCAAGTTCAGTCAGTCGCCACAAACAAATGACTGATCACTACAAGACAGGCCTACAGGAGATAACACAATACGATGCAATAAAAACACAAACCGACCATAAAAGCTGAGCATAGAGAGATTAAACAGCCAGGCAGACGGAAAGTGGCACTCAACGATCACAGCGAGATGCTAAACCGCCTCAAACGAACATGAAGTGACTTCGCAGAGTTGCAAACAGACAACCAACAGTCACCACGTCAGGGACCTTGAAGTCACAGAAACACGAACACACTCTTACCCACGAAATAAAAACGAATGAAACCTGAACTAAGACCGGAAAATATGAATTTATGAGAAGGCTAAGGCTAAGGCTAATGCTAATGCTAATGCTAACGCTGGCATTAGCTTACCTTCGTGCCGCAGTCGTCCAGCCTCATTCTGTTGAGCAAAACAGCTCTAAATCTTTGATTTTCACAGTGCTACCAAACCAAAGCGATGAAACGACGACTCAAACGCTAATTTTACTCAGTATTTCGGTTCGTTTTTCCGACATTGTTTCTCCTCTCTCCTCTCCATTGCTCACGTCAAAGTCAAAACTCCCCACAGACGATGACGGAACACGCCAGCCGACGTCCACAGTCTAAACTGTGATTGGTCGACTGATTGTGCTCCGCCTATTTATTAACAGTCTGAAAATCAGAGAGGCTGAGTGTGAAGGAGCCTGTTGGTTTAAAAGAGTTCACAATCACAACATTAACAGCTGCACCTACAAATACCATTTAAAGCCATTTCAATCAGTTGGAGTATGTGAGGAGTTCTAGTCAGACAGTCACATTCTTATGGTTAAATCCAGTGAAACTACAGTATACCAACCTACCAAGACACAATGACAACATTTGTGTGGCAAAAAGCCACAATTCTCTGGTTCCACTTTACAGCTCAATCAATTAAGTAATAACGGATACATAACCAAACTTCAGCCCTAAAACTGACATTTAAACGTATTGGAAAATGAAGCGTACAGCGTAAGTCCTGTTTGTGGTACAGTAAGCCTACATATCTCAGGTGAATGTGCCCTCAGGTGACCTCGCTGCATTTTGTGATTTCAGTCAATCCAAGTGATGAACTGCAGCCTGAACACTGCGATTTACTGTTGTGTAATCCCACAGCAATAATGTGAAAAAAGAGACACTGCTGACTGAGGACAGCTGTGTTTTTGTTTTGTCTCACCATAAAAAGCAAAATGGCCTCACCTCGCCTCACAATAAAAATTAACAGCCATTACTGTTGAGTACTGAAGTAAAGCAAAGAAAAGTAAACTGAATACTCAGCACAGGGCTGCTCAGAAGATGCTTTCCCAGTGTTTCCTAGTGTGGAAAGTTTCCAACTCCTTCACTTTTTGCACACCTAACTGTATTGTGGATTTAATTTTAAAGTGCCAAAATTTACAATTAAATCCTCAATTAATCTTCAGTGAAGATAAAGACATATTTCTTTAGTCTCTTTTGTCTTCTGGTTGATTCAGTAATGCAGTTTGTAGTAGTTTATCCATTTCTAAACCTCTCTTGTTATTCGTTTATTTATTTATTTGTCCTACCTTTCTTCTGCTTCTCTGTAGTACTCCAAAGACAGAGTACCCTTTAGTTATGGAAACTTGCATATGGAGGGAAGAGGAGGAAAAACTTGCATGTTAATGGGTCAAACTTGACATTTCTGTTGTGCATGTAAATCTATGTAAAACTGACATATCCACTGTTCACTAATGTGCGTGCACTTTGTCCATTTCTTTAAAATTGCCATCTTTGACCTTCAATCTACACTCAATAACCCATAATGACAAGGTGAGAACATGTTTTTCAACATTATTGCAGATTTATTAAAAATCAAAAACTGAATTTTTAAAAGATACACATCCTTATCTTTAGTATTTACATTTCATGCTACTATATATTTCTACTCTACTACAATTCATAGAGAAAGTTTGTCCTTTACTAGACACTTTTCATTACTAGTTACTTTTCAGATTTAAATTTTACATTAAAAACATATGATGACTTGTATTTTTACTTTCTTAGAAATAGAAGGATGTTTACTGGCAATGGAGCATTTGACATTGTTGCACTAGTTCTTTTACTCAAGTGAAGTATCTGAGTGCTGCTTCCATAACTGATCAGTTGACATATACACCAATACTGATATGCATGTACAAACCCAAAACCCAAGATCTGAGCTCCCTCTCAAACACACTTTGACCAGAATCACAACAACACAGCTTTTCAAACACCTTGTCAGAGTAGATTAGACTGTTGGCTGATTATCTCTAAACTGTCAGAGATAGAAAACAAGTACAGGCTCAGTGACTACAAACTGCAAGGGGGATACAAGTCTAGTGGTTCTGGTCTGGAAAAAGGCTGTTGAAATCCCCTTTTTCCTGATTTTAGTCTAGTCCAGATTTGACAAGTCAAAGTCCAGTGGTTCTGAAACTGTGTTTTAAACAGTTTTTACACTCTCCCTGTTAACCAAGTCCAGATTTGTCAAGTCTAAGTTTTTGATCTAGACCCGGTCTGATGTGATGTGGATCTGCTCGTTTCTGTTGACAACGACCAACAAGTGTTAAGGTTACAACACTTCAGTGTCGAGGGAAACAATAAAACCTCCTGATGTCAGCTAGCTAAAACACGTTAGCTACAAAGCGCCACAATTAGCTGTCAGTAAAAGCAGGAGCAAAGACAAACTCAAAAGAAAATACTGACTTACTTTCTCTTTTCTTCATGGAGGCAAAGTGGTCAATATGTCCAGGAGCAAGCAGTTTCCACTCATAGTTGTGCTGTTTTCCACTAAAATTGGCGTCATCTTGACTCCGTTGTTTTTAAGCTAAAAGCACCGCGTAGGCTATTATTAGCAATACCAGATAACTTGTTTTCTTTTCACTGGCAGCTAGCTAGCTAGTTAGCTACCTCCTCAAACTGTGTTACGTAAGACGGCCAAAGAGTAAACTGTTTAACTACAGTTCAAACCGTTCACAGACTCAACCATCTGATCGGCTGATTATATGATATTATTATATTATGTCGGAGTTGGTGGGGTTTCTCAGACTTTCCGAGTTGGAAATCCGACTTCAGGCGGTGCTCCAGTTGAAACGCCCGACTTCCGAGTACAACTGGAACGCACCATTAATTAAGAACTTCACCTGGTTACAAACACTGTTGCTATTGATTCAGTGACTTAGGCTAAGAGCTACATGTTGAGGCCTGTTTTAGCTTATATTTGTTGTCATTTTGGAAAATAAAGTTGCCGAATTCGCTATTAGGAGTCCCTGTGTGCTATGTAACATTGGATGTACAGCCAGCTATCACTGATTTATTTTTATACAGAGGAAAACGTAGAAACAGGATAATTCTCAGGCAAGTTCTGTTGTCATAAGGAGCATCTTTTTTCTATGCAGATTTATGGAGGTATATTTGTGATGAACATCAGATATAAAGATGCCATCAGAAGGTGGAGGTCACACTGAATCTAAAAATGCCTTGAGTTAATGTACAGTAGAAGTAGAGCAATGACATTTGTGGCATTTATAATAATTCAAATATGTTGCCAGTCTCTTCTCTGTTTCAGCTCTACATGTGTATACTATTGGCTAAAGATATCAGATAAATGTAATGTATTAAAAAGTACAGAAACTAACTCTAAGATGGAGTACAGTAGAAGTATGAAGTGGTGTGAAAAGAAAATACTCTAGTAAAGTATGAGGACCTGAAATTTGTTCAGTATTTGGGCAAATGTACTTAGTTACATTTCACCAGATTGTTAGTTTTTTCAGGGATTTTCTTTTAATACTGTAGCAATCTGAAACCACTCTCATTATTTTTCCTACAGCTAGTACAAAATGATGTGTCTCTTTCCAGGAAACATACTTGGAAACCATTAGGAAATTACAGGTAAAATAAAGTGTTGACATTTTGTTTTCAAAACAGAAAACGATGATAGTGCCTCTTCTGTACCACCTCTCTCATTTGACCCACGTGAATTAGAGACATTCTGAGCGTCCTTTATCACATTTCTGCACTGGTCTGGGATAAAAAAACAGCTGTGTGAGAATGATGGTAAATGAGAGGGATGAGATGCAGCATCCAGCCTCCACAGCTGTCTTAGTCCCAGCTTAATCCCACATTAAAGGGCCAGTGCGCAGATTAACTGGTGCTCACTGCCGAAATGGGTCGACTCGTCAGTCGAGGCTGAAAGGAGTCACTGATCAGACGAGTCAAAAGTTCAACAGCGGTTTTTGTTCGATTTTTTTTATTCAGAAAAATATATTGTGACAGAGTGTCATGTCTAATAACACCACTGAACTGGATCACTGGCTGTCACACCAAACTACTTACATTCACCTGGGTAAAAAGAAAGCAGTGGCTGGTGTTAAAACTGGGAATTTTTTTTTTCTTTTTCAGCTACACAGAGCACAGTGGTGGATATACATATATATAAATATATATATATATAAACTTTGCAGGATGCAGAATATGCTGCAAGTCAAAGACAGTTCCTTTAATTGCAAAGTAATGTACCTGAAAGCTTTTCTGACATGCTTTGACATTACTCCCTCCCCCATCCACAGCCTGACATATGGCTATCACACCCACCACACCCCCTCCATAGAGACAGATCATGTCCATAAGGGGGAAATAGTCCATCCATCCATAGGAGGCAAAAGCAACGAGAAAGCCCCTCCAGTACGTCGTAGCACACACAAGCAGCAATGACACTGAGCCACATGCAATAAGAAGATTAATGCATTTATGGAAAAGCTGCACAACCCACATTTAGAGTTGAATGAATAGAAACTAACAGAGAGGACATCTGTTTAGGAGATAACTATAGGAGCTCTTATCTCCTCTGACTTTACACACACAGTAGATGTGAATGAAAATACAAATAAAACACTCGCAACATACTATGTAATGCTATGAATATTACATAACATTAATTAAAATTGAGTATTATGCAACAAAAGGTGCAGGTTCACTTATACTTTTTCATCACATTGCCACAGTTAATGCACAGTTTGAAATTAACAACCGCCTCTGTAATTGTAGACATGAATCCTGTGACCGCGCAGCTTTGGCAGAGCAGTTTATGAACCAGGAGGAAAGATATGTATCAGACGTGTAGCTGTGATTTCTCTTATGTAAGTAGGTCATCTATAAATATCATAGATTATTGTATATAAACTGCTCATGTGAACATCAGTCTCTCTTGTGTAGATAGCTGAAAATATTCCGTTTGCCACATTTACATTTCAACCGGAAATAAATCCTAAAATCCTGTGTTTGGCAGAGCAGACTCACACCAGTTACCACACCTGTGAGGACCACTGTTCCTTGGTCCTCGCTTGGATAAATAAAAACATCTTTTATCTCATTGGCAATTTGAAAAGCTACTCCCTGTTTTCACAGTTCTCATGTGCAAGAAAGACAGACATTAATATCTGACAGGCCAATCAAACCAAAGATGAGCCACACTACAATGAAGCAGAGATGTGATTGGCTTGCCTGGGCCCGTTGCCCTCTGACCCCTGCAGAGAGCTGCCCCTCTTCAGTCTCCAGCAGGGTCCCGTTGCGGAGGCTCTCGGTGCCGTTCCCCATCTCCTCTCTGAGCTCCTGCTGGAGCAGCTTGGAAATGAGGCTGTTGAAGCGGTTCTCCGTGGTGGAGGCGATCTCCGAGGAGGCCGTGGTCAGGTTCAGCTCCGCGGGGTCCACACACGTCCCGTTCACCTTGGCAAAGACCACCTCACTGAGATCCAGTCCCGCCACAGAGGAAGGTGAGGCACAGGGGATGTCCCGCACCAGCTTGTAGCTCTCCATCCACTCCTTCAGCCACTCCAGGGTGCAGTCGCACTCCCAGGGGTTTCTGAAGAGGTAGAGGCGACCCAGGAAGTAGATGGGCTGGAAAACAGGGAAGGGAAGGGTGGTGAGGTTGTTGCTGTTCAGGTGGAGCGTGATCAGGCTGGTCAGGTTCTCAAAAGTGCCTTCCTCGATGAAGAGCAGCTGGTTCCTGTCCAGGTACAGGATCTCCAGCTCCACCAGGTCACTGAACCAGGTCTTGGACACATTAGTCAACTGGTTCCCCCCCAAGGTTGAGCATCTTGAGGCGGCTGAGGCCCTTGAAGGCGA
>BRZM01000908.1:5344-18421 GCA_033238685.1 Lates japonicus
TGTGTTACACAGCGCTGGTTTCAGCTTTAGGTGTTCCTAACAAACTGAGTGTAATGCCACAGTTGTGGATTGACGACCAAAGATTTCAGCATGTTTCTCTCACAGATTACTTCTCTCACCTCTGAAAGCTCAGTCACAGTATGTAGAGGCTTTCAGAATTTCTCTTGCCCTCTCTGCCTTCATCAGCATCTAACAGCCTGTGTTCCTCCTCGTCCTCCACCAGGACGAGTCTCTTCAGCGGCTGCAGAAGGAGTCAGAGATCCTGCAGAAGACCTACGCCCACTACTTCGACCAGACCATCATCAACAACGAGATCGATGAGACCATCAGGCACCTGGAGGAGGCCATCGATCTGGTTTGCACCACCAGCCAGTGGGTTCCTGTGTCCTGGGTCTACTGACCTGCAGCCCTGACCTACACCTCCTCCTCCTCCACCTCCTCCCTTACTCTCTCTCTGCTCTTCCATCTCCTTGCCCAGCAGCAGCAACATCTTGGCCAAACTCTCATCATCCTCCCTTAACATAAGAATAAACAAAGACAACAAGCGATGGGAAACCTCTCTCTACACTGCACTTGATCGAAAACACCCTCAGCGTACTGTGAAAGCCACCACAGCATCCGACCGAAACCCCCTCCGACGCCGCACAGACAACCTGCGGCAGCCAATTATCGGACTCTTGCCCTTACAGACGACCTAGTCATAGTGTTGTATAAAAACAGCGTAAACAAAAGTGAATATTGTCATGTCTGTACTAGCTAGAAGGCAACATTTTTGTAGATGTTTGTTTTAAAGAGACAGTACTGTGTCCTGTCATCTCATGTGGTCTCCACCACCACCCTCACCCTCCCATCTCATTGTAGTCCAGTTGGGTGTTGTAAACCATCTCTAGAACGACGATGTCAGTGGGTATTCTGTCTTTCAGCAGATAAAAGCACACAAACACACTGCAGTGTCTACCCATCATGTCGCTTTCCCTCCTTGTTTATTCATTCCTGTTCTGTTCTAAGCTCTAACGCTGACTTACTTCCTCTGTCATCTCTCCTGTTGTTAGCCCTTGGCACAGGTCCAGTATCACACACATACAGTATGCTCCTTTCTACCTTCCAGGTACTGTCTCTTCTAAATAAATCCATAAATGTTTTAGAGATTTGAATGAGGTTATCATGCATGTGGACATTTGCAAGCTTCCATGCTGTCAGTCAGTGTTCCCCCCGTGTCCCTCTGTAAACCTCTGAGCAAGAAAAGAAGACAAAAATATTTACTTTGAGAAAAAAAAACATTCCAGCTGTTTGGAGGACTGGACTCAGCCAAGGGAAGCAAGAGGGGGCGAGAAAAAACCAACAGCGACGGAGCCGGACGTTGACTTGACACCTATGCACATCCCTTGCATTTCGGGTGACATTTCTAAAACCACAGATTTACTAAAAAAAAAAAAAGAAGAAGAAGAAGAAAAATGAAAAAAAAAGATGACCCATGTAGTGAGATGTGTTTGTAAAAAAGAAAATCAAATAAAAGTCTTGATTTTTCTCTTTTTGATTTGTCATAGGCAAATTTAAAAAAAAAAAAGGCAGAATTTCACCTTATTCCTCATTTGCCATTTCAGAAATGTGATGTCCAAGAGTATTAGTGTTTGAATCAAAAGTTTAAAAATCGACGAGAGATGAAATACTGATTTTTATTCTGAAACTGTGTAACCGTCTGCAGTGTACACTACATATTCTGCAAAGGTGACGACTTTGCAAGGGAAGAGGAGGCAGTGTGTGCAGCTGAATAACCGTGTATATGAATATGACAGACTGACATACAACTGCCCCCTGTGTAAATGACTGCAATGATAAAAGTTCTTCAGTATGAACAATTTTTTAAATATATTTCCTTTTATGTGTTGGAAAATGAACTTTGGAGTGGCTCTTCTTTTTTTATTTTCCTTTTCCACCAGGTCATTCCACACCGACGCACCCAGCATTCACAACTTTTCCCACGTCACTGGGATTTGAGAAATTACTCATCTGTGGTCCTTACATTTAATACACTGAATAAACATGGTCTTTGAAACTGCAACTTCAAATTTTAAGACCAATAACACAGCTTTGTCTTTTCAAACCATGTCTATCTTTATTAAGCTTATGAAAAACAGACAGAAAGTGGCAGTGTGAATGACTTCGACTGTTGACAGATTGTGTGAGTGAGTATATGTGTTTCAGTGGCTGGTTCACTGACTTATATAAAGTCCCACTCAAAGTCCATTCATTTCTTTAGTAGACTGGAGACATGAGGGTTGATTCACTGGGCAACGTTGCCCCGTCCTACCTTGGTGTCTCCCTCTGGATTCATCCTGATGAAATACCGGGAAAAAAGGAGCGTGTGTTCAGAGTTGGTGTGGAACAAAAGTTTACTTATTGAGATAATAATAATGTCAAAAATTGTTTCGACCAGTCAGAACCGAAATAGGCGGAGCAGAGTCATCCAACCAATCAGCGTTTTGTCTGTCGACGTTGGCTAGCGTGCGTCGTCACTGGCCGTGACGTTCGAGAGGGGAGAAGGAAGAAGGGGGTAGAATGGCGGTGAAAGAAAGTCGGGAAAACAGTGAAAATACGAAGTATAACCAAGGTTTGAGTCGTCGCTTCGTCGCATTGGGTTGTTAGCACTATGAGAATCTTCATTACCAGAGAAGTCCGCATGCTAAAACAAGCTTTGGCGCTGTTTTTGTGGAACGGGAGTGAGGCTGGCCGCTAAACACACCTGCGGTGAAGGTAAGGCTAACGAGCTAGCTAAAT
Organism: Lates japonicus; assembly: GCA_033238685.1. Taxonomy (NCBI): domain Eukaryota; kingdom Metazoa; phylum Chordata; class Actinopteri; family Centropomidae; genus Lates; species Lates japonicus. The sequence continues at coordinate 8,123 of BRZM01000908.1, forward strand.
AGCGGCGAGGGTTAGCATTAGTGTTAGCCTTCTTTTTTTATTAATATCTCCTGACTTTATTTCCGCTTTCAGTCGTTGTAATTGCGTGGGCAAGAGTGTGTTTGTGTTTCTGTGACTGAAGCGTCCACAACATGAGTTGTGCCCCCCTAACATTAGCGGACGGTAACACAATGGGCAACTCTTGTTGTTTACATTTCTTTTTGTGTCTCTTGTGTAACATCTCGCTGCGATCGTTTTGTGTTTTGTTTTTGGTTTTTTTGTCATTTTGCACCACCTGGCTGTTTTACATCTATTTATGGTCACCTTTTTCTCTCTTTGTGCCCTGTGCGTGGTGGTAATCTGTCCCTGGCCATCCACTGATTTCCTGTTGTGTATAAAAGTGATCAGTTATTTGTTTGTGTTGACTTGATACTTGATTTAGTAGTTTTGTGTATGTAGAGAGCAGGCTTGAAAACTACATTTTTGTTCTGTGCCCTCACACTATGTAGGTTTAGTTTTCAGTGTTGTCTTCTGTTGGTGGTTATAAGTTTATATTACTTCTTTTTTTTTTTTTTTTTTTGGTTTATTTTTTAACCAGTCAGTTAATTCGTTCTTCAAGTGGTGTTCTTGTGTTTTCCAGGTCTACTTGTTCAGCTGCTGCAGCCTGGATGAAAATACCACCTCTCACCTTACAGACCAGAGAGGTATGTGTCCTATAGGTTTACCCAGTCTGAAAAATGTGTTGATTTATTATTTATGTCAGTGTTGTGCACATATCTGTAGTGAAGCACAGTAAAATCCCAACATTAAACCCTCAGTCTGCTAGAACAATATCTCAGGTAACAGGTTTTTTAGGAGGTCAGTGTCTTCACTAATCTGCACATCACAAACTCTTGCTCTCCTGTAAGGAGATATGTAAGAGACATACCCTTGGGGAACAGCAGCAATTAGAAACTTCACAGTGTGGTGGAGCTTATAGTTTGACCATATTTGTGCTCTAGAAAGGAAATTAGACAGATGGCCAGTTGACAAACCTGCTTTGAAACTAAGAAGTTATGGAATCCACTGTAAAGCTTTGTCTTGTCCTCCTTGTCCTCATTATTTTGAGAAGGCTCTTGTGGCTAAACTCTGGCCATAGAATATAAATCAAAATGTGACATCTAATGATGTATTTTGATGTGTTTATTGACAAGTTATTTCTATATTGTCATGGCAAGTATCATAGTTTTATATGGCCTTACTGTTACTCTTTAATATGGTGACAACAAAATATTACCATGCAAGAAAGTAGTGTGAGGACTGAAGAGTCAGGGGCCAAGGCAATACAGACTATATGACACTTTTTTTAAATGTTACATGGCAAACCAGTTAGGAGACAGTTTTACCCACACAATAAAATAGTGTTTATTAATCAATTAAAAACTTGGCTATTGTGATTATCATTCCTGGTCCCACCCGCTCCCGTTGACTTTTATTCCCGTCCCAACTCCGTCACATAATGACTACATCATCGCGTTGGAATCCCATGGAAATCATGTGACCCAGGGGATGACCAAAAAAAGTCAGCCTCCACCTCCATCCTGTCAGTGTCATCTGTGGTTAGGTCTGCCTGGCATCCTCCATGGCAGTAGAAGGTGGAGGTAGTCACTCAATTTATTCTCCAAACTGTTGTTGTTGTCATCAGTCCTTAGTTGTCCACAAAGGTTCATGTTATCTGGTCCTACTGGTTTGCAAATTATTTTTGTACCAGTTGAGTTCATTTTGAACAAACGTGGTGTTTGAAGGAGAGGTGGTGGATGATGTGGAGTTATCCATTGTGAGAGACCAATGGTGATGATTATGTCTTATTTATCACAGTGGAGCAGCTCTGCTGCGTCAGTGTTAACTAACATTAGCCTGGCTGTTTGTTGAGCTCAGTCAGTGTCACACTAGAAACAGAAAATTTTTTCCTCATTTTGGCTTTTGTCCAACCAAATGTAGTGCAAACTGACAAAAGACAAACTGCTAATTACTGTACATTTTAAATTAATAATTCATTTATTCTTTAACTAGTTGTGATTAGTGCACACACTGGTTTCTTTGTGGATTTGGCAGTTTTGAACTTCATTACCCAGAAACCCTCTGTGCTTTTATTTGATGGTTTAAAAGTGTCTGATGCTTGTTGTTTGTGACTTTTCTCCTCAGGACTCAAACTTCACCCAGTGAGTCACAGAGAGAAGAGACGGACGTGAAGATTTCCAGGAGGTCAGTGTTAGTTAACTGTTTTCAGTCGGACTCTTTAAAACCTGTTGTCTGGATCAAACATCACTAAGTTAAAGCTGCAGATCAGGACTGTAACTTACTAAACTTAAGAGATCTATTAGTTTCTACAAAGTACCAAAATCTGTTTGTATAAAATGGATTTTTATGTTGGGTCTTTGGTTGGATTTAGGACACAATTTAAGATTTAATCTACGTTTACCATATTGTTCATATCAGTGTAAAATCTCCAAAGCTTCTATTAACAGTGATGTCATAGAAAAACAACTGGTCTCTTTACTCAATGATAAAAGTATTTTTGCTTAATGTGATTATTAGCTTGATATCAAATTGCAGTTGTTGGTTTTTGAAATTATACTTGATGTGAAAAACTGAGGAATTAAATTGTTCCTCATGGAAAAGTTAAGTGTGTTTAAAGCGAGAATTAAACATGCAGCTCAAGAGTTTAATGATTTTTGATAATTACCTCAGCTGCTGTTTGACACTTAAAACTTATTATCTGGATCAAACATCACTAAGTTAAAGCTGCTGTAACTTAGTCTGAATTACTATTAATTAGGATTTTTCCACAATGTAGCTGCAAAAAATAATCTAAAACTTTTTTAAAAAAGAAGATATATTCTTGTCATTAATCTTTAATATTTCAAGTGTTTCCAGTGATTTTGTTCCAGACAACGTTTAACAAACCACACCAATGATAACAGACACTTGACCACAAGGAGACACTTTGTTTTATTCTCCCACCCAACACATAATGTAGTTATGAGCACATTTTCCACAGACTAACATGTCTCAGTTAAACATCTTTAAGAACATTAAACTACTTATAATAATTGTATCATAAGCAGGAAAATGTTCTGATGCTTAATAGAGAGACATGTTAGTCTGTGGAAAATATGCAGATAACTACCTTATAGGTCGGAGGCTAAAACTAAGTGTCTCCACTTGAACAACAGGAGGACCAAAGAGGGTGGACGTCTTCTATCAGGAAATCACAGACTGATAGAAAACAGCCACCGTCTTGGTTTTCCTGTTATTCTATTTATAGCTGTCTTGTCTAATTAACAGCTTCATAATTCTGTTTTCTTTTATGCACTTCAGGCCCAGAACTTCAGCTGCTGTCATCTCCTCCTGCAGAGACGAAACAACATGTTAATCACACCGTCTGAAAAGATGTATACTCTGTGTGCATATATCTCAAGTTGACAAGTAATCAACTAAAATAAATGACATATCTTCGCAGCTGACTTGCATTATGTGGTGGTTGATTTTTTTTATGAATGATGGTTAAACGTCTTTCCTAATTATATTTAATTTTAATAAATAAAACTGTCTGTTCTTAGTAAGTTTCAAAACTATTTTGTTCCTGATGTTTTTAATAGAAATAAAAAGATTTTCTTACCTTCAGTGAATCAAGTTGTTTCTGTGATTTCACCTGAAAAACACACAAATTATTAAAACCAGGCTTTTTCCAAATACATAAAATTAATTAAAAATGACTTTCTAACAATGAGTTAAGTCTATGAATTATTCAGACCATGAGAACAGTTACTGAACATACATAATGTCAGTGCTGCGTTTCTAAATTACCTGGAGGACGCTCTGTAGTCGTTATCAATGGACTACATCTTTAAGAAGCAACAAAAGCAAATGTTTTGAAAGCTGACATTAATTACAATTTGTATTAACAATATCAATTTGCTGGTATTTCTGTCCAGGCTGCAGCAGCTGAACAAGACAAAAGAACACTTTAAAAACTCAAAAACTAGCTCATACAAAACTGAAACAGTGTAAGGAAACAACACTGAAATCTTAATGTAATGATTTCTAACAGTAATCTCAGCTCATAGATTGTGAAGGGGCACAGAGTTCAAGTCCAGTTTACAAAGCTGTATTTACCACTTTATCATTTACCAAGTTCAGTCAGTCGCCACAAACAAATGACTGATCACTACAAGACAGGCCTACAGGAGATAACACAATACGATGCAATAAAAACACAAACCGACCATAAAAGCTGAGCATAGAGAGATTAAACAGCCAGGCAGACGGAAAGTGGCACTCAACGATCACAGCGAGATGCTAAACCGCCTCAAACGAACATGAAGTGACTTCGCAGAGTTGCAAACAGACAACCAACAGTCACCACGTCAGGGACCTTGAAGTCACAGAAACACGAACACACTCTTACCCACGAAATAAAAACGAATGAAACCTGAACTAAGACCGGAAAATATGAATTTATGAGAAGGCTAAGGCTAAGGCTAATGCTAATGCTAATGCTAACGCTGGCATTAGCTTACCTTCGTGCCGCAGTCGTCCAGCCTCATTCTGTTGAGCAAAACAGCTCTAAATCTTTGATTTTCACAGTGCTACCAAACCAAAGCGATGAAACGACGACTCAAACGCTAATTTTACTCAGTATTTCGGTTCGTTTTTCCGACATTGTTTCTCCTCTCTCCTCTCCATTGCTCACGTCAAAGTCAAAACTCCCCACAGACGATGACGGAACACGCCAGCCGACGTCCACAGTCTAAACTGTGATTGGTCGACTGATTGTGCTCCGCCTATTTATTAACAGTCTGAAAATCAGAGAGGCTGAGTGTGAAGGAGCCTGTTGGTTTAAAAGAGTTCACAATCACAACATTAACAGCTGCACCTACAAATACCATTTAAAGCCATTTCAATCAGTTGGAGTATGTGAGGAGTTCTAGTCAGACAGTCACATTCTTATGGTTAAATCCAGTGAAACTACAGTATACCAACCTACCAAGACACAATGACAACATTTGTGTGGCAAAAAGCCACAATTCTCTGGTTCCACTTTACAGCTCAATCAATTAAGTAATAACGGATACATAACCAAACTTCAGCCCTAAAACTGACATTTAAACGTATTGGAAAATGAAGCGTACAGCGTAAGTCCTGTTTGTGGTACAGTAAGCCTACATATCTCAGGTGAATGTGCCCTCAGGTGACCTCGCTGCATTTTGTGATTTCAGTCAATCCAAGTGATGAACTGCAGCCTGAACACTGCGATTTACTGTTGTGTAATCCCACAGCAATAATGTGAAAAAAGAGACACTGCTGACTGAGGACAGCTGTGTTTTTGTTTTGTCTCACCATAAAAAGCAAAATGGCCTCACCTCGCCTCACAATAAAAATTAACAGCCATTACTGTTGAGTACTGAAGTAAAGCAAAGAAAAGTAAACTGAATACTCAGCACAGGGCTGCTCAGAAGATGCTTTCCCAGTGTTTCCTAGTGTGGAAAGTTTCCAACTCCTTCACTTTTTGCACACCTAACTGTATTGTGGATTTAATTTTAAAGTGCCAAAATTTACAATTAAATCCTCAATTAATCTTCAGTGAAGATAAAGACATATTTCTTTAGTCTCTTTTGTCTTCTGGTTGATTCAGTAATGCAGTTTGTAGTAGTTTATCCATTTCTAAACCTCTCTTGTTATTCGTTTATTTATTTATTTGTCCTACCTTTCTTCTGCTTCTCTGTAGTACTCCAAAGACAGAGTACCCTTTAGTTATGGAAACTTGCATATGGAGGGAAGAGGAGGAAAAACTTGCATGTTAATGGGTCAAACTTGACATTTCTGTTGTGCATGTAAATCTATGTAAAACTGACATATCCACTGTTCACTAATGTGCGTGCACTTTGTCCATTTCTTTAAAATTGCCATCTTTGACCTTCAATCTACACTCAATAACCCATAATGACAAGGTGAGAACATGTTTTTCAACATTATTGCAGATTTATTAAAAATCAAAAACTGAATTTTTAAAAGATACACATCCTTATCTTTAGTATTTACATTTCATGCTACTATATATTTCTACTCTACTACAATTCATAGAGAAAGTTTGTCCTTTACTAGACACTTTTCATTACTAGTTACTTTTCAGATTTAAATTTTACATTAAAAACATATGATGACTTGTATTTTTACTTTCTTAGAAATAGAAGGATGTTTACTGGCAATGGAGCATTTGACATTGTTGCACTAGTTCTTTTACTCAAGTGAAGTATCTGAGTGCTGCTTCCATAACTGATCAGTTGACATATACACCAATACTGATATGCATGTACAAACCCAAAACCCAAGATCTGAGCTCCCTCTCAAACACACTTTGACCAGAATCACAACAACACAGCTTTTCAAACACCTTGTCAGAGTAGATTAGACTGTTGGCTGATTATCTCTAAACTGTCAGAGATAGAAAACAAGTACAGGCTCAGTGACTACAAACTGCAAGGGGGATACAAGTCTAGTGGTTCTGGTCTGGAAAAAGGCTGTTGAAATCCCCTTTTTCCTGATTTTAGTCTAGTCCAGATTTGACAAGTCAAAGTCCAGTGGTTCTGAAACTGTGTTTTAAACAGTTTTTACACTCTCCCTGTTAACCAAGTCCAGATTTGTCAAGTCTAAGTTTTTGATCTAGACCCGGTCTGATGTGATGTGGATCTGCTCGTTTCTGTTGACAACGACCAACAAGTGTTAAGGTTACAACACTTCAGTGTCGAGGGAAACAATAAAACCTCCTGATGTCAGCTAGCTAAAACACGTTAGCTACAAAGCGCCACAATTAGCTGTCAGTAAAAGCAGGAGCAAAGACAAACTCAAAAGAAAATACTGACTTACTTTCTCTTTTCTTCATGGAGGCAAAGTGGTCAATATGTCCAGGAGCAAGCAGTTTCCACTCATAGTTGTGCTGTTTTCCACTAAAATTGGCGTCATCTTGACTCCGTTGTTTTTAAGCTAAAAGCACCGCGTAGGCTATTATTAGCAATACCAGATAACTTGTTTTCTTTTCACTGGCAGCTAGCTAGCTAGTTAGCTACCTCCTCAAACTGTGTTACGTAAGACGGCCAAAGAGTAAACTGTTTAACTACAGTTCAAACCGTTCACAGACTCAACCATCTGATCGGCTGATTATATGATATTATTATATTATGTCGGAGTTGGTGGGGTTTCTCAGACTTTCCGAGTTGGAAATCCGACTTCAGGCGGTGCTCCAGTTGAAACGCCCGACTTCCGAGTACAACTGGAACGCACCATTAATTAAGAACTTCACCTGGTTACAAACACTGTTGCTATTGATTCAGTGACTTAGGCTAAGAGCTACATGTTGAGGCCTGTTTTAGCTTATATTTGTTGTCATTTTGGAAAATAAAGTTGCCGAATTCGCTATTAGGAGTCCCTGTGTGCTATGTAACATTGGATGTACAGCCAGCTATCACTGATTTATTTTTATACAGAGGAAAACGTAGAAACAGGATAATTCTCAGGCAAGTTCTGTTGTCATAAGGAGCATCTTTTTTCTATGCAGATTTATGGAGGTATATTTGTGATGAACATCAGATATAAAGATGCCATCAGAAGGTGGAGGTCACACTGAATCTAAAAATGCCTTGAGTTAATGTACAGTAGAAGTAGAGCAATGACATTTGTGGCATTTATAATAATTCAAATATGTTGCCAGTCTCTTCTCTGTTTCAGCTCTACATGTGTATACTATTGGCTAAAGATATCAGATAAATGTAATGTATTAAAAAGTACAGAAACTAACTCTAAGATGGAGTACAGTAGAAGTATGAAGTGGTGTGAAAAGAAAATACTCTAGTAAAGTATGAGGACCTGAAATTTGTTCAGTATTTGGGCAAATGTACTTAGTTACATTTCACCAGATTGTTAGTTTTTTCAGGGATTTTCTTTTAATACTGTAGCAATCTGAAACCACTCTCATTATTTTTCCTACAGCTAGTACAAAATGATGTGTCTCTTTCCAGGAAACATACTTGGAAACCATTAGGAAATTACAGGTAAAATAAAGTGTTGACATTTTGTTTTCAAAACAGAAAACGATGATAGTGCCTCTTCTGTACCACCTCTCTCATTTGACCCACGTGAATTAGAGACATTCTGAGCGTCCTTTATCACATTTCTGCACTGGTCTGGGATAAAAAAACAGCTGTGTGAGAATGATGGTAAATGAGAGGGATGAGATGCAGCATCCAGCCTCCACAGCTGTCTTAGTCCCAGCTTAATCCCACATTAAAGGGCCAGTGCGCAGATTAACTGGTGCTCACTGCCGAAATGGGTCGACTCGTCAGTCGAGGCTGAAAGGAGTCACTGATCAGACGAGTCAAAAGTTCAACAGCGGTTTTTGTTCGATTTTTTTTATTCAGAAAAATATATTGTGACAGAGTGTCATGTCTAATAACACCACTGAACTGGATCACTGGCTGTCACACCAAACTACTTACATTCACCTGGGTAAAAAGAAAGCAGTGGCTGGTGTTAAAACTGGGAATTTTTTTTTCTTTTTCAGCTACACAGAGCACAGTGGTGGATATACATATATATAAATATATATATATATAAACTTTGCAGGATGCAGAATATGCTGCAAGTCAAAGACAGTTCCTTTAATTGCAAAGTAATGTACCTGAAAGCTTTTCTGACATGCTTTGACATTACTCCCTCCCCCATCCACAGCCTGACATATGGCTATCACACCCACCACACCCCCTCCATAGAGACAGATCATGTCCATAAGGGGGAAATAGTCCATCCATCCATAGGAGGCAAAAGCAACGAGAAAGCCCCTCCAGTACGTCGTAGCACACACAAGCAGCAATGACACTGAGCCACATGCAATAAGAAGATTAATGCATTTATGGAAAAGCTGCACAACCCACATTTAGAGTTGAATGAATAGAAACTAACAGAGAGGACATCTGTTTAGGAGATAACTATAGGAGCTCTTATCTCCTCTGACTTTACACACACAGTAGATGTGAATGAAAATACAAATAAAACACTCGCAACATACTATGTAATGCTATGAATATTACATAACATTAATTAAAATTGAGTATTATGCAACAAAAGGTGCAGGTTCACTTATACTTTTTCATCACATTGCCACAGTTAATGCACAGTTTGAAATTAACAACCGCCTCTGTAATTGTAGACATGAATCCTGTGACCGCGCAGCTTTGGCAGAGCAGTTTATGAACCAGGAGGAAAGATATGTATCAGACGTGTAGCTGTGATTTCTCTTATGTAAGTAGGTCATCTATAAATATCATAGATTATTGTATATAAACTGCTCATGTGAACATCAGTCTCTCTTGTGTAGATAGCTGAAAATATTCCGTTTGCCACATTTACATTTCAACCGGAAATAAATCCTAAAATCCTGTGTTTGGCAGAGCAGACTCACACCAGTTACCACACCTGTGAGGACCACTGTTCCTTGGTCCTCGCTTGGATAAATAAAAACATCTTTTATCTCATTGGCAATTTGAAAAGCTACTCCCTGTTTTCACAGTTCTCATGTGCAAGAAAGACAGACATTAATATCTGACAGGCCAATCAAACCAAAGATGAGCCACACTACAATGAAGCAGAGATGTGATTGGCTTGCCTGGGCCCGTTGCCCTCTGACCCCTGCAGAGAGCTGCCCCTCTTCAGTCTCCAGCAGGGTCCCGTTGCGGAGGCTCTCGGTGCCGTTCCCCATCTCCTCTCTGAGCTCCTGCTGGAGCAGCTTGGAAATGAGGCTGTTGAAGCGGTTCTCCGTGGTGGAGGCGATCTCCGAGGAGGCCGTGGTCAGGTTCAGCTCCGCGGGGTCCACACACGTCCCGTTCACCTTGGCAAAGACCACCTCACTGAGATCCAGTCCCGCCACAGAGGAAGGTGAGGCACAGGGGATGTCCCGCACCAGCTTGTAGCTCTCCATCCACTCCTTCAGCCACTCCAGGGTGCAGTCGCACTCCCAGGGGTTTCTGAAGAGGTAGAGGCGACCCAGGAAGTAGATGGGCTGGAAAACAGGGAAGGGAAGGGTGGTGAGGTTGTTGCTGTTCAGGTGGAGCGTGATCAGGCTGGTCAGGTTCTCAAAAGTGCCTTCCTCGATGAAGAGCAGCTGGTTCCTGTCCAGGTACAGGATCTCCAGCTCCACCAGGTCACTGAACCAGGTCTTGGACACATTAGTCAACTGGTTCCCCCCAAGGTTGAGCATCTTGAGGCGGCTGAGGCCCTTGAAGGCGA
>BRZM01000909.1:0-18415 GCA_033238685.1 Lates japonicus
CCCCCCAAACCCCCATACAGCCAAAAACAACACATCCTATCTAACTTCAATAGCTGATAAGGTAATTCAACTGAAGAAGAAACAAGACTCTGCACAGAGATCATCTGTCAGTATTACACATCCAGTCATACTCAAGTCTGCCCATTTAAAAACATGCACACACATACAGTTCACGCACAAACACATTCACACCACAAGTCTGTAGACAGAGCGGGACACTGTAGGAATATGTTTGATATATAGTTGGGACTGAATAACAACCTAATATATCAAACATATCAGACAGAGCCCTGCAGAGAAGGCCTCCGGTGGGGGGGGCAGGCAGGGGAGGGAGGGGAGGGGGGGGGGCCGTTAACTGGAAGCCAGAGGACATATACTGGGACAGGCTTTAGCTAGAACTAGCACAGGATGGATAGATGATCAAAGGAGGAGGAGGAGAAAGAGGGGGAAAACGTGGCAGATGTGTTGTATGGTCGAAGGGGATTTGGCTGAAGATAACAGAGTGAGTTTTCACCTTCATGATCGGCTACAGTGACAGAAATCAAAAGGTGAAACTTTGATGGACATGGATGGCCAATGAACTGGGTAAAATGTGGGTGTGGGAGAAGGTTCAAATGAGACTCTGGTGAAGTTGTGATCTTAAATCAAGGATAAAGAAAATTTGATGGAAACACAGGGAGGAGACAGCACAAGACACAGAGCACCCTGTCTGTGAATGTCACAACAAAAACGTGTCATTTTGTTACTGTGAAATGGCACCAACTCCCAGTATTAACACTGAAACCTTAATATAAACCATAAAAAACATCAGAGATGTTTACACACAGGCACAGGACATGATACACATTCAAAAAAGTCATGCTTCGCTGCAAAGTCTACTCTAAAGTGCATTCTTTATATGCCATGTGGAACAAAATGAACGTAATACATCTAATAAGTGATATTTATAGTAATTTATCAGTCACATGTATCAAGTACCTTTATTTTTGATACTTTAAGTACATTTTGCTGATAATACCTCCATACTTTTACTTAAGTAATCTACAGTTTTTACACTGTTGTATTGATACTTTATACTTTACGTAACTAAAGGATCTGAGTACTTCTTTCCACTGGAAACAAGCTACCCAAAAGTCTACAAAACAGTGATATTAGCTCAGTACATTAAAATGATAGCTCACTGATGAAATACAATGATATAACACTTCAAGGGAGGCCATCTTGCAAAATTAGTACTTATACATTTTACACTTTAAAGGGGCCATTTGTAAGATTTTCTTGCCAGAAGTGGGTGGTGGTGATTGGCATTTGCCAAGAGATTCAGCCATTGTTGTGTTTACAACAGAAGAGGTTAGAATACACACACTCTAGTAGTGCTAATTTTTCAGGGCAGTCTGGACTCTACAGTGAGTTGCTATCTGAAAATTACAAGACAGGCGAGCCATGTCTAGCTGGTTAGCAGTGGAGGAAAATAAGTAACAGAATTAGAAGCAAAACACTGGCATTGCTTTCCATGTTTGTTGCTGTTTGGTTGTCGTTTGATGTTCAATTTGCAGCATTAACTCTCGACTGGTCAGTAAACAGCTGTTAACGCTGGCTGTGTGACAACAGCTTAACTTACAAATAGCTCCTTTAAGTATATTTTGCTAGTAAATACATCTACTTTCACTACTTTTACTTTGTAAAATTTTGAATGCAGGACTTTTTCCAACACTGTCTGCTATCTATAGATTTATATTAACAATTATGATGAGTCTTTTTTTCTCTGCAGTTCCTTTAGGAACAACTCTGTGGTGACGTAATTACCTTCTCTGTCACCTCTCCATACACAGACAAAGTCCCAAAGTGAGTTATTAGTCACGTAGTCACCCACCTTGGGCTTGGCTCGGGGTTTGAGCTGCTCCAGCTTCTTAGCCGCTGCTTCGATGGACGCTGCTGCTCCGAGCAGCTCCGTTTCTGCAATCACTGTCGGGTCCTCGGGGTCCACCCACTCTGAACCTGAGCCACGCGTGCACACGAGAAATTAAGATTCAAATGTGAAATTAGGATTTCAAGACAGAAAACTTCACAAAGCAGTGTGTCAACAGAACATGCCTCACAACAACAACATGATCACTCAGAAAAAAAAAAACAGTGCCACATATCACCACATCCCATGCATAGCTGATGGAGGCCACAGACTGCCACTCACTGCAATGAAGGTGGAGTGATTTATTTAAAATGAGATGGCACATAAAATAAAGCGTGATGGATGGAGCTGGCTCTATGTACGCGAGAAGCCTGTGAGCAGCTGGATTTAGAAATGAGATTAAATGAATCGATGTTAGCACTGAGGAGAGAAGGTGTTGAGCAGCTCACGACTGGTGAAATCAGTCACAGGACAAAAAACAATGCTAACTTACCTCCATCTGTGGCAAGAGAAGGAGGACAGGAATATTACCAAACGTTTCTTTCAAGGAAGCTTTCTGTTTATCTTTTACTTGGGGAATAAAAATAAATTTTCTAATACATGTAGCAGCCTCCTACTGAGGATTCTGTTGGACGCTTCATTAGTAAATAAATCAAAAAGCGATCACTTACTGATGTAGGTCAGTGTGTGAAGTGTGATGTTGTCAGTGTTTGTATGTCTGTGTGTCTGTGACATTACCTTTCATGGCCTCGGCAGTTTGGATGAGCTCTGTCACGGCTCCTGCCACCCGTTTGGAGCAAGCCGCCAGCTGCTGCTTCTGCTCCGCGGTGGGCTTCTGAAGGACCTACACACACACACATTAAATAAACACAGTTGTGCTGGGGAAACCCTGTACGACTGAGACAAGGTTTTTTTTTGGATGTTTCCACTGAATTAATGAAAATCATGGGAGCTATGGCTTTACAAAAAATCTTTTAGACACACCCAGATGAAATCGCATCTGAAAACTCTTCCAGACACTTGTTTGTCCCAAAACCCAATGAAATTATTCATAAAATCTATTTTGAATATTTTATCATGAGAATGATACAGTATACTATGGTTTCAAAGCAACGTTGGAACAATCAGACGTCACATTTTTTATAAATCTGAAAAACGAGGAAAGAAATTTAAGTTGGTAATCGTCAAAATCAGGCTGGTGTATTTCAACATAAAGCATTATAGGAGCATAACTGATGTTATTATGTATATTATTATGTATCTAAAATGATTCCACAACTCAAACGTTCATCATCTTACATGTGATTGCTAGTAAAACATGAACAACAAGAGCATGCTTACTGACACAATGTTCAACCCACCAATAGCACTTGTTCCAGCAGATCGATGTATCCGATTGTACACTCTGATCCGAACATCAGCGCTCTGTTCTTCACCTCCTCATTTACCTCTGGATGGTACGCTGCTTGCTGAAAGACAGAAACACACACGCACTTTTATTAGTTACTAATATTAGACACTGTGAGAGATGTGATCCAAATTTAAGTTCTGGTTTGATTTTTTTTTTTTTTTTTTTTTGAGGTTAAGAAATAAGGAAAAAAAAAGAACCTTGCAGGTGATGAGCATGTCTGAGATGGCTTTGCGACTGAGATTGGCCGTATGGATAATGTCCTCCTGCCGAGCAGAGTTCCCTGCAGCCACTGCTTTAGCAGTTGCCATGGTGATGCCCTTAGTCATGCGAATGAACTCCTCAGGTGTGGTGGTCTTGTTGGGAGCGTCCTTGGATTGAAACAGCTGGTGGATAAAAGTTGGTGGGTGTTATTTGACAGGCAGCATACAAGCTCTGATTGGGAGATGGACAAAACTTAACATTTTCATTTAAATCCACAATATTAGTTGAATTATAAAAGACATCATCAGACTGACGATGCTGCATTACTGGGGTCCAACATCCATTCATGCATGAGCTCAGCCCTCCAGCCTGTCCTCACCGCCATTTCCTGTTTGATGCACTCGATGGTGGCCTCCAGCGCTCTGGTGCCGCGAGTGGCCTCGTCCTCCACAGCCTTCACAGTCTTCAGCAGGGACGTCACATTGGTTACCATCACCTGGCAGAAAAAGTACAGAATATAAAGCATGAAAAACTGATGAAATATGTGTTCCCCTTCATCAGTGTTTTTAAACAGCGACAAGGCTGGGTCCGTTTCAAACAGGTCACATCCTCGACTGTCCTCTCTCTGGCTCCAGAAAACGCAAACTCTCAGCGAGTTAGGGTTTGTTGATGTGACCTGTTGCTATAGTGTTTAACTGTATGATTTGTTACCACGTCAACCACCTGACATTTATTCTTTACAAGTAAACAGGCAGGAATGTGACTAATCCAGCAAATACGTGACAAATCAAGGTACTTTGTCACAAGGAAACAACAGAAAAAATCATATAATAACCCAATACTGACACAACAGTCCTGCTCATTGTTTACAACGCCCAAATGACCTCATACACTCTGAGATACTGAAGGGACAGCTACCTCAATCTCTGATGGCATCTTCCTCTGCGTTGAGGGCACTGCACAAGACTGCTGTTTTAAAGGTGTACTTCACCAAACTCAAAGATAGGGGGTGCACAGCAACCACGCAGAAAAGCCCACAGCCCTGCAGACTAGTAAGTTAAAACTAACTGGAACTGAGTTTAAAACATTACAAATGGTTTTCAGGATTTGTTTCACCTCAGGTCCTAAAAAACTGCATGTGAGGCATGTTGTTATCATCTGAAAGACTCACTGCACTGCCGCCGACTTCACAGATCGAGGTGATGATGAGCAGTCAGCAGTGTCATGATTGGATTTTGAACTGTGGCTTTGAAAATTTACACTGCATATGTGTTGGAAGCAGAGCAATCAAATGATTTATCTTGGTTAGAAATATCCCAGTTTCCCTGAACATCCTTTTACCGGCTATTTACATTACTGAGACTGAGTCTTTAGTTTAACTCATGCGAACAGGGTTTCATTATGACAGAGAAGGGGTGCTGTAGCTGATGTATGATGCTGCCGGAGGAAGAGGAGGATGTCTGTCTTCAGGATGAGGGAATATAGATTATCATTTATTTACTTTTAAACAGACCTTTTCAAATCAGTTAAAACAGAAAAAAGACTATTTTCATTATTGAAAAAACAGACTAATTAGCTCAAATGACTTGATTTGAAGAGTAAAATACCAAGAAACTCCAACATTCTGACTTTCAAGATTTCTAAATCTGACAAGACATATCCACCGTATTCAACTGTGTTCAACCCCCTGGAGGCCTTTAAATTAGGTGACACAGGTTCACGAACTGCAGACTCCCTGATCCCTTCACCTTGGCAGCGCTCTTCAGTTGGTACATAGACGGATCATCTGCTGCTTTGCCAGCGGCACACTTGGTGGCACTAATGAGCTCAGCCAGCGCCTTGGCCACATCTTTGACAGCATTTATCAGAACCACCTAGAGAAAAGGACACACAGATAGATGCCGATTTATCACCGCACATTCCAGGAAAGAGGCGAACACTCTGAAAGGTTACTGCCATTCACAGCTCATTCTTCCATAATTTCTTGTGATAACGGGTACAGTGAATAAAGGACAAACAGAGGGAAGAAAAAACAAGACAGGCTAACCTGCGTCTCGGGGTCGTCCGAGCCAATGCTGGCAGCTCCCAGTTTGACCACATCTGTGAGCTGGGTAATGGTTTTGGCAGAGGACTGGGCGGCCTGAGCCAGCTTGTCCTGACCGGAAGCTGCGCCGGACACCAGCATCTTTGTGTCCTCGACCAGAGCCTTGGCCGTCTTCAGAATGTTTTCCCTGAGAGAGAAGGCGAAGGGGCAGAAAACGTGTTGGACATTCTTTCAGCGACTGAAGCTGTGATCTACTGGAGATGTCTTACTGCAGCAGAAGTAACTTGTGTGAATTACGAACAGAGGCACGCATCTCTTTTCATATCAAACGCATTTGTACATCAAAGCTTGTGCAAACACAAGTAGGACAGGTGAGTTTATGTAACGAGTTGTAGTTTTATTCCTCTAAAATTGGAAGGAAAGGAAGGACAAAATTGTAGGAAGCTCCTGCAAATTTTGATTTTTGAAGGAGCTCCATGACATAATTAAAGATAAAAAAGTGATTCTACTCCCTTTCATCCTGCCCCGACAGGGCCTCTCTACATTTGTGCTTTCATGATTCTTCAGTGAGGTACAGTACAGTTTCACTAACAATTATCTGTAAGGATCTGCACTAAATTTCTGGTCATAGCAGCATGTAATGTGCCAAGTCTTGTCTTGGATCATTAGATATGTATCTCTTTGAACTTGCTTCATTCAAAAATAACTAGGCCAACCAAGTTTAATTCAAGTCAAACACTAGAGTTTGAACATTTTTACTAAACATGTGGAACAATGCGGGATTTCATAGAATCTGACTGGAACTCCTAACTTCTAAAGCTTTTGCTGTTCTTTGGGAATCCGTGCCTACAATTGGAGTCTTTAGTCTAAGAGCAAGAACAGTAAGAGATGTGACACTTCCTCCATCTTTCAAACCCTGAGGGTAATTTGTGGTTTCTACCTCCAGAGATTTCCTGCCTCTGTTTGCCAGCTAATATGTCATTCTGTCAGTTTTGGAAGAAAAATAACTGGAGGGCGGATTTTAGACTCCAGTCAGGTCTCGCACTACTTGTCTCCCACAGTTGTATGTGTGCACAGAGACATACAATCGAACAGCTCTCACCTGTGGTCAGCGAAGGACTCGTCGTTCTCCGCATTCAGAGTGCCCGCAGAGGCGAACATGATGGTGGTGTCCAGGTCGGCGATGATGCCAGACACCGCGCTGGCTGCTGTGATGCAGGCTTGTGTGCCCTTGTTGCCTGCCTGGAGGGCTGAGAGCACCAAGGACACCTGGGGACACAAACAGACATCACATCCCGCAAACAGACAGGTCAGAGTGTGCAGATAAGTGAAGCACAAACTAGATTTTTCATGCTTTAACTCAGACACCTCATATTATTAAACCGGTTTATTACTATAAATTAGTACTACCGTGTTGTGTTCAGTCGAAGGGGAGATAAATACGCCTTTATCGGTCAAAACAGAGCAGAAAAAAGCAGCACACCGTTATAGATTCTGACAAACACTTCCATTTTGCGTTGTCTATGATATGCATCTCCCTGGAAAATGATAAATAATGCATTTCAATGAGAGGCCCAGCACACCAGCTGCAAAAGGGGATTTAAAAATCTGCTGTGACAGCAAAATACCATGTCGGCGCAGAGCAGCGCACAACATCACTCACTCAGTGAAATGAGTACTTGTCAAAGTGGTTTCGACTCCATTTGTTTCCCTCGCAGATGCCTGAGTGGCAGCGGAAATTGATAAACTGATGTTTCCGAACTCTCGCTAGTACAGAAAGGGACTTGACACTCAAAACAGCATGGCACGTTACGCAGAGAAAACCTGTTCTCCTCTAGTCATAAAGATGTTCAGCATAAGAAGAACCTGAATCTTTAGGATAAAAATATTAAAATGGATATAATTTGGGAGTAGGACACAGAAATATGCTGTTGATTCCCCTGATGGAACCACAACTATTGCCTCCAGAGGAATATGTTTGCTTTCACTGGCCAGAACTGTACAATGTTGGCAGACTGATTGAATATGATCTGTGCAATACTTAAGCATGAATTATTAAACCAGACTGTGGAAAAATGTACATCAACCCAGACTGTAGAGTAATGTATTTTGCCTGGGACTATTTATTAAACAGTCAGCCTCTGAAGCATAAACATGCCTGTGGCAAAGGCTTTCTTCCAAAATGCTTTAATATATAGTGCTATCATTTATTACAAAATGAATTGTGGCACTGTAACCCTCTTATATTGTTGATACCATGACAGCAGAATCACTTGGTATAAACTTCACAGCTAGAAAATAATTATTTCTTATTCCAGGGGAAGAACAGCACTGTATAGAGTTAGCGAGGCCAAGCAGGAGAACCTCCAGCCCCGAGTAGAAACGTGACATAGCTTTGGGTTAATGGGCCAACTTAGATAATCAATAACACCAGCAGTGGATCAGCAGGTGACCAACATAACAGAAAGTTAAAAAAGTTATACATTGTAGTTAAAAATAAATGAATTAGACATAACTATGTAGATTTCCTGAAAATACAAGACAACTGATGGGATAATACCTTCTCTGTGACGGCACGGGCGCAGTCAATGAGCTCTCGCTTAGTGAAGCTGTCGGAGGGGGTGATCTGCAGAGCCCCAGCCTTCTGGACCAGGAAGATGCAGCCATGTCCAAGCTCCTGCACTCGAGTCTTGATCTGGAAACCAATCTGGATATCATAGAACACAGTCATAACAAAACCAAAACATGTCACGTAAAAGTTTGCACAGATAATGTGTCTCCGTTCCAACCATGACATAAGAAACACAATTCAAAGAATAAATCTGTTATGCTGGTGTAGCAGAGCTGTATCATGGATAAGACAATTTATCTTTGAGTGGCACCCAGGTCCTCCTCACCTCCTCTGGCTCAGCCGTGTGAGCAGCCAGTCGACCCTGAACGGCCAGCTGACTGTAGTCCACGGTCACCTGAGAGGCCAGCGCCCCCAGCTCGTCTGGACATGTCACTGATTTGGTCATCTGAGGGATAAAAACACACACAGACTGTCAATCCAAGCTAAAAGCACAAAGTGAAATTCACTTTACTGTTTGCAAACTACGGCGCATTTTTGCCAACACATTTTGGCAGTGATGTCACCCCTCAAGTGGAATAGCATGGAGCTGATGACATTGATACACAGAGGTACTGCCTCTGCAATAATGTGTTTTGGTACAAAACAAGCAAATGTGTCTACAATTTCTTTCCAGTAACTGATTTTTGATTAAGCAGGTGGTTATGAACACATTTTCCCCTTGATTGGAGCCATATTTTACATATGGATGATACAACAGCCAAATGAATTTCTGCAAGCAGCTGTGACAAATAAAACAGAACATCAGAACATGGTTTATGATACACAGGTTGGATTTACTTTGATTTATATGACAATTCTGAAAAAAACAAAGAGTAAAGTATGTCCAACAAATAAACATCTCACAGTCGCATTTCCAAAATGGTTCAACAGTGTAAACAGTTATTTTGAAGATTTACCATTTCCTGAGCAGTGACAGCAATAGCTTTAGAGTATTTCACCATGCTGGTCTGGTAATCCACAAATGAGCCCTCGGGTTCAGGTGGTGTGCCTTCATCCAGCTAAAGAAAGACACAAACACACACACACACACACACACAGTTCAAAGCCGCACTGCAATTTTCATTTTAGGCGTGATTGGTTTGTCCTTCACAAAAGGTATAAACATCTTCAAACATGAAGACAATCAATCATTCCACTCTTTAGTTGCAATGACATTAACTCTAATCTACCCTTCAATTATAGTAATTCTGCCAGGTGTGCAGTCATCAGGTAATCTGCAAACCAACATTAATGACATTTTTTATTCAAATAAACACTCTGTGTGAGTGATAAACACTCATTATAAATTATCCACCATATCCACTCTGTAATTACAGCTTCAAAATAGCATCAACTACAGGAACGTTTGATCACCAGCTTGCAGCGCATACATTATGTTTCCAGCATTTCTGCAAATTAAGACTGCGCCCGACACATCCCAGTGTCACGGGCAAAGCCGAGGAGATGAGAGATGACGACACGTGTGGGAAAGCATGCTGGTACTGAAACAGATCCGCAACATCGCAAGTACATGATGTTCACTTGGCCCCGCTGAGTGACATAACACCTTAGAAGCCGTCTTGACTGAGGGAAGCAGAAAAGGCTTTAAATCACCGCTGCTCAAACCACAGTGACCATTATGTCGATGGATTGCCTAAGAGGATTATCTCTTTTTAATCAGCTACTAACACGCACGCTCCAAGCGACACGCACACGTACATGCTCATCATGCTGAACCACTCTCACTAATTATTCACGACATTCAGGACATGCATAGAGTTGGTGCAGAGATGCTGTTCCCTCTGGTGACCCACACCTGAGGCACTTCTTCACCTTTGCGGTAAGTCTCATTGAGGAAGGCGAGGAGGGATGTAATTAGTTAATGCTATTCCCCGTCTGTACCTGAGATAAAGCTTTTTCTTGCTCCACACCTTATGTGTTTGCCAATAGTCTGACTGTTAATTGGAAAGAAAGTCCAAATTGCCCTGCACTGGCCAATTTTCCTCTGCTTCAGTCGCTTGTGATTTGTATTAATATGTTAATCAGTGACTTTTTATGGCGCCAAGGAGACGCTGAGGTTGTAATCAAGATGTTGCACCCGGCTACAGGAAATTACGGGTAAAAAAAAAGAAAAAGAAAAAAAAAAGAGGAAAAATTGAACTCTTAATTAGAAAATCATGGTTGCTTGTATAAATCCTGGAACATCCCGGATGAAGATTACAAACATTTGTCTCCCTGCCAGTTTTCCTGTACTCATTATCAACTTCCATTTTATCTCATCTGTTTTCTTCACAGCATTTTGGCTTTTGCCACCATGGCCCTTCTCAAAACATGGTCTTTTCCAGATTTTGTCAAAATGGCAATGTGTAGTATAGCCTAAAGTAATAAAATTGGTGATGTACTGCATATAGGGCTCATTTCTACATACTGGTTCTGGAACCAAGTTTACCACTGTCCTTTAGCAGAGCTGCTGTGAGTGATACAAGGAAAGTGTGGGGATAATTATGATGAACTCTTGGCTCAGCGGGAGGGTCTTGATCACCTTCAAATAAGGGTGGGTTATTTTATTATGAGATTTGCAGCTGTACTGTCTTGTGACACAAATGAAGACAGAGTAGAGCTGTCGATCAATCACCAACTGCTGTTTAGCTGGGTCAGATGTGTAGTGAAATATAGAGCCAGTAGACCTTAACACTGGCAGAAAGTAAACTGAGAACATCTGGAAAAGGCACCTGTATCCAATAATCCTCTGTACCTGTGTACAGAATAGTTATAGTCAGACGTGTGGTCAGGATGCCTCCTGGATTCTTCTCTCTGGAAGTATTCAGGGGTGCCCACCTGGGAGGAGGCTCAGAATACACTGTAGGGACTATTTTTATCCTGAGAACACCTCAGTATCCCCCAGGGAAATATACAGAACATGGCTGCATCATGACTACTGTGCTTAGCTACTACTAATAGAGAGAAGAGAGAGACATGGTGCCATCTGTTTTCAGCTGCAGTACAATCTTAGTCAAGAAACCGAGCATCAAACATCCCGTGAGTCACCTTGGCCATGGCGTCTGCGATGGACTCCACCATTCCTCCCACCATCCCCACCTCACAGGCATCCCATACCCACGATGCCATAGCAGAGGCAGCCCAGCTCATGAAGGAGGCGGTTGATGATATCATGGTGACTCTGAATGAGGCTGCCAGTGAAGTGGGGATGGGATGCCTGTGAGGTGTGATACAACACAGAACACATCAAATATTTGCAAATGTATGGCATGAGTACACATGTTACTGCACCTACCTCTCTGCACATACAGTTAAGTAAAGTATCCTCACCGAGGCATTTGGGATCTTACAGTTATAGTAAGTGACTGTTCAGAAAATCCTGGAGCAGTAGTGAAGCACCAATGTTAAAAAAAAACAACATAAAGCAGAAAATGGAGTACAGAATGGTTCTAACCTTTGGGTTTCCTCCACCCTCCTTGGCAGCGTAGAGCATCTGGAGGGCAGACTCAGCCAGGGTCTTAGTTTGGTCCAGGAAAGTCATCTGCTGCTGGTGGTCCCTCAGCTTGGATGCCACACCCACAGAAGCCTTAATCAGTGGTTCAAAGTAACCAGCCAGTTGGGTCACCTGAGACAAAGAGTGAAAGTTTGAGAAGTTCTGTGCAAAACTAAATGTCACTTATGTTGCAAAACTGGCAATTTCAGATAAGATTGATGGGCCAAATAGTTCTAAGTGAGTCCAGTGATATTGGAAAAACAACATTTAGATGTATCTACCATCTGAATGCATAATTTATATGACACACAAAAGCAAAACATATTATTAGGTATTGATAAATAATACTGTGATAATTATTGTAATAATATTTTTGTTCATATTCCTCCCTCCTGATTTAATTAAATATGCAATTCTGCTGTATCCCTCAATATTGCTGCTAAAAGTATCACCATGTTGCTCCACAGTTACAGAATTAAAGTAAAGTAATTAACTCCCTGCCCTATATACCTTGTGTCCTAGTTGAGAAGCTTCGCCTCTGGCAGCGGTGGAAATGGGGTCAATTAGGTGGCCAATTTCCTGCACAGTGGACGTCAGCTGCTCTTGTAGCGCCTGAAGAGAGGAAATAAAGAGAAATTAGTTTGTGTGTTGTTTTATGTTTTATGGGAGACAGGGGTGCATTCAAGAAAGTCAAAGGAAACCTGTTAAAAAGCTACTTTAGGTTCTTCTGTGCAAGTCTGAACTCTTCATAATCAAGCAACACTTGTGCAAGTGCCGAAAACTAATCCATGGCCAGTTTACGCCAGTCTCAGGAATGGATGCAAGTTTCTTGTGACTGTAGATCTGCCACAGGACAGATCAATTTAAAAATACTGATTTGCGCTGCAGAAAGTGTTTCAACTCAATCAAATCCCTGAGCTGTTTGTGACCTACAATGGACAGAGACCTAATTAAAACAACCAATAATAGATCCATAATTTCACAGGGAGATGCACAAAGCAATACAGGGACTCTAAAAAGAAAAAAAGAAAACAATCTGACTGTAAAACTGTCTGAGGAAAAGAGAGGAAAAAAGTTAGAGATAGAGATAAATAATCAGACAAAGTCAAGCAAATAGAGAGAGAAAGATAATAGTCGTAGAAAGCAGAAAATGTTGGGTAATTTTCTGATGGTTGCTTACTTCCAGTGAGATGTCGTCCCTGCTGGGTAAGTTCTGGCTGACTGCTGCCAGAGAGGCCTGCTCAATGTCCCGGATACATTTGTTGATGTTATCAATTGACGAGTCGCACTCCCGCTGGCCCGGGGCCTTGTCCCTGAGAATAAAATGGGAGCAGGAAAAGAGGAGAAACAGAGCAGTAAAATGGTTAGAGACAAAAATGAGAGTAAAGTTGAAGGATGATGTATGGAAGGGGGAGACGGACACAGAAAGGGGATAAGAGAGAAAAAAAAAGAAAAGGGACACACAGGAAGAGAGAAAAGAGTTGAAAATGTTAACATAACTAACAACTTATTACAACACAGACAGGCTGCAGGATGTCTCTTTAACATCTTTCTCACTGGTTCCCTCATCTCATTGCCGTTCAGGTCACATTTGCTGAAACGTGGCCTGAAGGGTCTCGTCACTACACAGGGACATCAGGCTGGGCAGCCAAATTCATGCCAAATCATGGACAGAATAAGTTTAGTTAAACATTCATTTCCATGCATGGTGGCACACCATAAGTGAAACTCAAATAAAACCTCACCTTTGCGTGTAATGAGACTAACAAAGTTATGAAATTGGCTTTTGCAGGATGGACTCTGTTCTGATTTGTGTTCATTGGCACCGCAACGTATCACTGAATAGTATTAAAGGCCCGGGCCAAACTCCCAGTACTCATTTTGCAGTCTAAAAAGGAAGACTGTGATAAGGGCATCGGAATTGAAAGAGATGCTAAGCCGGCTGCGCGTGAATGCTAATGCGCAGATGTTCTGAGCCGAGCAGGAACCTTAAAATTCAGCGCGTTTGACACTGGGAATTAGCTCCTCATGGGCATCGGGTTTTGTTATGATCAAGGTCAGGTACAAAAGGTGTGAAAGAGGAGATTAAAAATGTAAGCTGGGGATGTATAAGAACGAGCATTTGTCACACCACGGTGCAGAATTTTGGCATCATTTCCCAAAGAGGTTGAATTAGTCTCACAGGTGTTTTACAAAGCGATGTACACAGATAAATGGAAGTGAAAGCTCTATTACAGTGACAATTCAACACAACTTTTTAACCTTAGTTGCAAACATTCACCTCCTAAAATCCCCTTTCTGCACTTAGAAACAGCTACATCACTGCAGACAATGGAGACCAATGATATAAAAATGAGCAAAAGTCCTGAAATTTTGATGTGCTAGTAACTTCCTGGAGTCTCCTCTGGTTGCATGACAACCTCAAGGTGACAACAGGACTCCAGAAAGCGCAACGGAGAAAAAATAGTCACGTAACTCCCTGTGACAAAAAAATGCTACTTGGTTTAAACCCCTGTCAAATAAAGTCTTAGTAGAGGTGCTGGCAGGCTGATTTTGTTATCTTGGACAGAGCCCAGCTAGCAGTTTCCCTCTGTTTCCAGTCTTGATGCTAAGCTAAGCTAACTCGCTGCCCTCTTTTGTGTTCCATTTATATTATCTAAATAAATGCTTGGTCACTAACCGGATGGCCGTGATGAGACTCTTGATGGAGTCAGAGACGGTGCGAGAGTGACCGGCCAGAACGGACCAGGTGGGCGGGTCTTTGGGGTTGATAACCAATGAGCGTGCAGTCTTGAGCAGGTAGGTGGAGCTATCAAGCATGGAGCGTGCTGACTGGAGGATGGGCTCCTGCGCTGCAGAGCCCTACAAAAACCCCCCAGAAAACAGATTAAGTGAAATTAAGCTAGAATTTAGACATGTATGCATTTGTTACACCATCCTTTTTTGCAGTATATGCCACATTTTTCTATAAGACCTGTATTGATTTAATAATACATGTGATAGCTGTCCATGACTACAACTAAACACCATTATTCAGATGGTTGTACCTCGTTGCTGATTTGAGCAGGGACGCTGGCAAACTCTGGGTTGGAAGCAAATGTTGTCAGGTTTTCCACAGCCTCAATTAGCGGAGCCGTGGCGACTCGACACCTGTTCCTGTTTTCGTCTGAGAAATCACCATCTAAAGCCTAGAGATTGAGAGAGATATATGAGGGTACCCACAACAAATCTGATTAAACTGTTAAGTTTTCTCAGTCCAAGAGTCAAGAATGAAACAAATCATTGAGACAAGTTTGACTGAAATTAGCGCTTGCCAACAAATACAAGCCGACGTGAATCACAAATGTTTTAGAATTCATCAGAAGGACATTACTATCAAAGTTAAATCCTGTATCTCTACTGTGGTTTGCCAGTTTGGGGACAGAGCCAACCCTTTTGAAATGAGCGACAAAGAAATCCCCACCTTGATGGTTTTGACCAAGTTGGCAGTGCTGTTTGCCACTTCTTTGGCAGACTGGACAAAGTGCCTCTTGGCAACCGGGTTGGTGGTCTTGGAGGAGGCCAGACGGCAGGCGTTGCACAGTGCTGAGGTGTGCTTTGCAACAATGGTGGCTGCGGAGA
Source organism: Lates japonicus (assembly GCA_033238685.1). NCBI lineage: Eukaryota > Metazoa > Chordata > Actinopteri > Centropomidae > Lates > Lates japonicus. Next base: position 15,291 of record BRZM01000909.1, read on the forward strand.
GGACCTGCCACATTGTAAACAACAAAATGTTAAATTAGAAAATGAGATTCAGTTAAAATAGTTTATTGGCAGAGGACAATGTAGTTGTCGGGGGCTCGACACCGTGTGCCTTAAAGTCCAGTGTTTGTACTACGAACATTTTCGTAGTTTTTACCATTGGAATAACAAGCATCTCGCCTTAAATTTCTAATATAGATTGGCGAGCTGAAGAAGAGCACTTGTGAGGGGGAGCTAATAATTAGGCAAAAAGATTGCTGGTCTCAAAGAATGTTGTTGAGGAAAATAAGGTGATAATGAGGTAAATTTGAGACTTTCGGTCTTGGAGTGAATGCATCTGAATACAAAACACTTAGAATGAGGTGTTTGCAGAGAATATTAGCTTCAGTAGTGTGAAGGTCAGTATCTATTTTTGTAGAAAATTAAGCGACTGTTCTGACTGTTACAAGGCTTTCTGAGCTATTGTATTAAACTCGAGAACCTGGCTAAATGAAAACATGTAAGATGATGGATGGTGATACAGAGATGTGACTATAATGTCAACATGAGGTGAGGATTCAGGGATATTTTTAATTATGGTCAACATAACAGATAATCTGTGAGCAATAAAGCTACAAAGCCCATTTAACTATTCAGAGAATATTATCAGTGCATGTACCTGTGAGGGACTGCTGTCTGGGTCGACAAGATTCTGACAGGCCATCTGGATTGCCTGATTGGCTTTGGCAAACTGGATGGGATCCACCAACCCCTGGTGCCCTGCCTGACTGCTGGGATCAGATACACCCACCAGGTAGGAGGCCTGTGCCAAAAAAGAAATAGACACTTGTCATCATTTCTATCAATAAAAAGGTAATATGACCCATTCAGTGGCTCCTATACAATATTTCTCCATGGGTTTTTCGCTGTACCTGTCCTGCAGCTTCAGTGAGGCCACACAGGGCCTTCGAGGCTGATCCCACACAGTCTCCAAATGCAGGCACATCTCCGGTCTTGCAGTTCTGAGAGATACCCGCCATGGATTCTCCGAGGACCTGGACACAGCAAAGAAGGAAGAAAGAAGAGAGAGAAGAAAGGGAGAATTGCTTTAGTTGCTAAGCTGTGTCTGCGTATGTGTGAGCAATGCGCTTGATGTTTTCATCACTTGGCTGTTCGATCTGAAGGCCTACCTTGGAGTTCTCCATCACACTCTCGATGCAGTCAAAGTAGGAGAGGTCACTGACCGGCTCGTTGGGGTTGTCCAGCATTCCTCTGACAACCTGAGAAATACCCATCTTAAACTCACTGCATTTATTTCTCAGGCTGTCAGAGGAATGCTGGACAACTGCAATCATTATTTTCTTTTGGAGACTACACAGAGAGACTGTGATTAAACCTAAATTAAACCTTCATCAAGATTAACCTAGGATATTAAACATATCGCTTTGTTGATATGATTACTGAAAGTTGCTGTTCCATTACAAGGTGGTAACATTTTGTTTACCTCCAACTCTCTGAGGGCGTTGTCACACTCCTTTTGGCCAGGAGCTTGCTGTGTGCACAGCGTGATCAGCTGGTTAATGCTGTCAGTCACTGCCCTGAAACAAAGAAACAAACAGAAAGAAAGGAAAAAAAATCACTCCCTAGTCATTGAAGGTGTTTGGTAATAGCAAGTTTTGGCATGCGTGAGCACATTTACTGAGGGTTTCTGTGTGTTAAAGCCTGTGTGAAAGCTTATGACATTCATCAGAAAATGTTTGAAATCCTAAATATTTCTTTCAACATGTCTTTTTGAAGATACTGGGGAAATTTTTTTCTTTTCTTTTTTTTGATTACAAGTGAGTTTGGCAGCTGCAATCAGCACAGTTAAAGCCTTTTATGACCAAGTTATGACTTTCATGGTGGGCAGATGTCTGAACACATTTTGCTAATAACTTGGCAATCATAGCAAAACGCACTTGCCTCGATGGATGATATTACCAAAGTTCCATATGTTGGCATAAGTCACGTACTGCTTATTATTTCTAATAAACTGCCAACTGAGTGTATACACTGTGGATAAAAACATAAAGAAACACAATGTGTGGGTCTGGACAGAGGCTAGGTGTGCTACCTTGCAGCAGCAGCTAGCAGGTTCTTGGCATTTGCTGCTGCAGGGTCTACAGACAGACTCTTAGCGGCCAGCAGCAGCTTGCTAGAGGCCATGGAGATGTTCTTCAGGTTGCCAATCACCTGCACCTGGTCGTCCTTTTTCTAGAATGATGCAAAAATTGTCAGTTACAAAGGCATCAAACGCACATCAACGGGCGAAAATGATGCGCAACGAGACGAACCTGAGTGTGTCCAGCCATCTCGATGCCGGCGTCCAGGAACTCATCGAAGTCTTGACTGAACTTCCCAGAGGCCACGGCCAGCTGGCTGCTGGAGCCTCTGGAGGCGTGGACCACCTCGCCCGCAGACTGGTTCGATCTGCTGCTGTTTGATTCAGCTCGCTCTGGGCCTCCTGAAAGGATTTCGAGGCTGGAGGGATCTGAACAAAGGACATAGAGAAGAAGATCATGATGAAAGATGACAGAAAACAAAAGAAGTTGTATAATATCAATATCCAGAGTCCAGACTCACAGTTTCAATCAGCAGCTTCTTGCTGGCCTCCCCGATGCTTTTGAGAGCCATGTCCACATCCTTCTGGCCAGGCAGACAGTTGACGCAGTTATTCAGGGAATGAGACACGGCCTTGGCCACCTGGAACACAGCACAGCAGGTTCACAGTAGACTGGGTCAGGTGCTATCTATGCACAAGGCAAGGCGTAGAGGCAACTATGCTGAGCTAGAAATCTGAATTTAAAATGCTAATGATCCAGGCTGCCATGCAGAATAACTGATGTCACATTTTTGCAATTTTTGTTCTTTAGTAAATAATCAACCAATATACTATCACTGTCACTGCACAGAGGCCAAAACAGAAGCACATGACAACATGAGAAGGACCTTAGTGAGACAGTTCATTGAGATGCAATCAAGAGCCAGTAAGTTCTTAACTTAATTCAGTGTCCCTATAAATCTTAAATGATGAAGGTATTATATTAGACTAGATGAAAAAGCTGCTCTGTGTGTGTTTTTGTGATCCTCCTTATTAAATTCTCTACATT
>BRZM01000910.1:0-51353 GCA_033238685.1 Lates japonicus
ACATCAGAACGACAGAATGACAGAGAACATCAGAGAACGACAGAACGTCAGAGAACATCAGAACGACAGAACGTCAGAACATTAGAGAATGACAGAACGTCAGACTGACAGAACGACAGAGAACATGTGAGAAGAGCAGCTGATGTCCTCAGATGTCAGAGAGGACTGATAAACAGCGGAGAACCCAGAGGAACCTGAAGAGCCCACAAGTTCTCTGATCTAAAAGAGGAACCTTCCTCACCTCCTCATCTGAGGAGTCGTGTTCGTACTCATCTTTCTTCTGTTCTTCCTCTCCGTCTGTCACTCCTCCCTCCTCCCTCCTCCTCTCCTCTGTCTGCAGGTACAACAGAGAACAGGTGACATTCTAAAAGAGAACACTGAGAACAGCAGCAACCAATCAGCTGTCAGCTGACAGGTGAACTCTACCTGCTGAGCCTGCTCCTCCTCCTCCTCCTCCTCTTCATCATCATCCACAACAGCGTCTGATGCCTCCTCTTCATCTTCATCATCCTCACTGTCACTCCCAGAATCCTCCAGTCCTGAGTAGACACTGTCCTCACTGTCTGACAGATCTTCATCCTCCTCCTCTTCTTCAGCAGGTTTGTTGTTGAAGTTAAAAATCTGGAGAAGAAACAGATTTAAATTTCTGAACCAGACTCCATTCAAAAACCTGCTGATTTTAGAAGAGCTGATTAAACATGAATATTAATGATAGCATCACAAACCTAAAAATACTGAGGACACTTTCTCAGACGTCTGACGTCACTTCCTGTGTCAACATAAATAAATCTCAGGATGAAAACTGCTTTCTGTTGTAATTAAATCTAATTTAAGTTAAAGGTTTGAATCTGATCAACAGACCTGATCCTGAACAGGTTTATTAAAGTCTGAGAACATCTTAAAACCGACAGATTTTAAGTGGAGTTTGCGGTTAGCTGTGCTGAGAGAGAAACAGGAGGGCTAACATGCTAACAGCCATGATGCTAGCTACCTGTCTGATGTTTACAGTATCAGCAGCTGACTGTGTGTCAGTCTCTCGGTTCTTTATTAAACTCTCCGCTTTGATCATCAGACCTCTGATGTGTCCAGCTACGTTTTTCACGGTCTGAGAAAGAGCAGAACATCTTAAAATAGAAAGATTCTGAATGGAGTTTGGTGTGGGTCTCTGTGTGTGCACTGAGGACTGACTAACAGTTAAATCTGTACTGTGTTAACTGCAGTTTTGTTTTAGTTAATAACATTAATGATTCCAGTGTTAAATTATTTAACTATAGCTATGATTAGCCTGTTTGTTTTCAGGAGGATCGGCCTGATAAACACTGTCCTGTCTCCACTCAGAACTCCGTTAAAAATCTGATCATTTTAATCGGCTCTGTTTCTGATGGACGGTTTATAAACTCCTCTGAGGATCAGCTGGACTCGGTCTGGTCTCCTCTTCAGTTCGGCTCAGCTCTCTGAACAGTCACACCCTCAGTACTCTGTATTTTCACTATTTATCTGTTAAATAGTAGCATGTTAGCATGCTAACAGCTAGCCGCACGACTTCCCCCATTAATCCCAGTCCTAGTCCTGGTCCCGGTCCTGTCTGTCTGGGTCTCACCTGGTCCTGCTCCTGCTCCTCCTCCTCCTCCTCTTTATTCCTCTTCCTCGCTGTTTTCTCTCGGACTTTCTTCATCTCTTCTCTCTGTTTGCTGCTCCGCATGCTTCCGCTGCTCGCCTCCATTACACCACGTGGGAGCCTCAAGGGTCAGAGGTCACACGTCACAGCAGGAGAATTGAATGTTGGCGCCATCTTCCGGTCGTCATCATCATCGTCATCACCATGGTAACAGCTCTGTGGTTTGATTAAGCTGCTTGGTTTTTTTTTTTAATTGACACTTTAATATGAAACAATTTAACTCAGTGGTTTTATGTCCTGACAGAGGTGCGTTTGTTTTCTACACCAGCTCAGTCCTGATACCGCCCCCCCCCAGCTCAGCTACGTACTGGAGGAGGTCAGTGTGACGTCATTGCCTGGTCATGTGACTCCTAAACCAGACTAAGAGGATTAATGCGTTTCTTTCTTCAGCTGCTGTTTTTATTCACACAGAAGAAGAAACGAGTCTGTGGATGAACAGCTGATTGATTGATTGATTGACAGATGAGGCTGAATGTGTTTCTGTTGCTGATCTGCTGCGTCTGTCTGAGGAGGGTCGACCTCAGTCTGCCTGACTTCATACCTGTAACACCTCCGCTGCAGGTAGGACAGGTGCATGCTGGGAAAGAATTTAAACCATGCTCTGAAGCTGATCAGTACTGATCAATATTAATCAATCACAGATCTCCCACACTTTTTAACACCTTGTGAGTTTTAACATGTGTCTGTCCTGTCAATAAAGTTAACTCAGCTCAGGAGGTCAGATGTCAGAGACCTGGTTCAGGTCTGACTCTGTGACCACATTAAATCCTGGTCTTGTTCTGTCAGGTCAAAGCGTCGGTGACGAGGACCGACTTCACTCGACTTCCTGGACTCTGTCAACGCCTGAAGAGACGCAGAGTCACCATCCTGGTAAAACTCACTCACCTGTACAATCACCTGTCACTAACCTGTTCACTCACCTGTACACTCACCTGTCACTAACCTGTTCACTCACCTGTACACCCCCCTCCCAGTGTCGCCTGGAGAAGTTCTGTTGGCGGGTGCGGGGCCAGGGGCGGAGTCAGGGGCGAGGTCAGAAGAATCAGTCCGGTCAGGTGTGTCGCTGTCCACGGGGCTCCAGGTGTTCACATTTTTTTTGTCCACAGTCTCTGAAGCTTTACATCATACCTGTGACGTCACAAACCAAGTTTTTCTGTTTTTGTAAAAGAATCAAACCTTTTACATTTTACATGTAAATTATTTATTTATTTGATAACTTATTGTTTTCATGTGTGAAACTACTCATGTTGATCATGTATTGATTGATGTATTGATCTCTGAGCAGAAATTTCGAGTACGCTTTGTCTAATGTACTCGGAGTAACAGAATTAGATCCCTGCCAAATAAACCTTCTGTCATAATCATGAAACATTTTGGCTTTCAAACAACTACTAATACATTTATTATTACATTTTTTATCAATCAGATTACATTACCCTATCAATAAATTTGGTAGTACTGATGAGGAATTATTATACATCATAAAATTTTTAATCAAGTGAACCAGAGGCAGCAGAATCAGTTTACATAGTTTGTTATATTCTCTTTGAGAACAATTTAAATTATATTTTTCTGTAAATTTTGTGTAACTTAAAATGACACCGTTATCATCCATTAAATCTGATATATATATAATATCTTTCTTAAACCAATCGCTCTTGAAAATTGATTTTCGATTTAGAGTTATTACTCTGTTGTTCCATAAGGTTGAATTGTGGGGACAAAAATGGTGGGTAAATATCATCTTCCAGAAATGCAAAATCTGCTTGCGAAAATTTGATAGCTTTATCAAGATCCTGTTCACCTCAAAATTACATTTCAAAGTAAAGTCTAAACCTCCTATTTTTTCAAACAAGGACCTTGGAATGTGAAACCACATGGAGTCTGGTTGTGACAGACAAGATTTTATCCAATTGATTCTAGAGGTGCCAACCATAGCTTCAAAATCTGGAGCTTTGATACCACCTTTATCATACTCCTTCACCAGCTGAGACCTTTTAATGTAGTGGGTTTTATTCGTCCACAAAAATTGGAAAATAACTGTGTTAGCTTTATTTATGTTCTTAGGGGAAATATATAGGGAATGACAGGGATAAATCATTTTGGAAATACCTTCAGCTTTAGCTAGAATGGTTCTGCCAAAAATAGTAAGGTTTTTAGATATCATCAGCCCTAGATATTTAACTTTCACACACACAGATTCAACTCTAATTGAGGCAATACAGGAGTCAGAGCTCATATGAATAGGGAGTGGTTAGCATTTTTTAATATTAAGTGATAAACCAGATGCTTTAGAGAAGGTTGAGATAATACTGAGAGTTTTGTCTATCATTGATTTATCTTTTAAAAAGATAGAATTAGCAAATTGACTAATTTTAAACTCTTTGTTAAAAATTGTTATTCCTTATTGATTAGTAATGTTAACAGTTGTGTTGCCAATATAAAAATCTTTGGGGAAATAGGGCAACCCTGCCGACTTCCACGTAGCACCTTAAAACTAGGAGTCATTCCTGGGTTTAGAGAGACTGTGCTACTGATGTCATTGTAAAACATTTCAATGACGTCACAGAATTTACTCCCGAAGCCCAAAAATTGTAACGTCTTCAACAAAAAGGGATGTTCAACTGTGTCAAACGCCTTAAAGAAGTCTAAAAACAACACATAACTGTCTGTTGTGATATACTCTCTATAACCTAATAGGTCTAGAATCAGTCTAGTGTGGTTATGTATGTTTCTACCTTTCACAAAAGCTGATTGGCACTCATTCACTAATTTTGATGACCCCATATCTAATCTTTTGGAGTATGCATGTGCTAGCAACTTAGAGTCATTACATAATAAGGTAATTGGCCTCCAGTTATCCAGCAACAGTTTATCCTTATCCCGGCTTTGGAATTAAGGTTATAACACCCCTTTTCATGGTAGGGGACAGGTGACCAGTCGAAATACATTCCAGGAAGGCATTGTAAAGCAGTATTCTGATATCATTCCAAAAATGGACATAAAATGCCACTGTTAATCCATCCATTCCCGGAGACTTCCCTTTCGACATCTGCCTAATTGCTATGTCAAACTCTTCAATTCTAAGCTTATCCTCCAAATGTTCCCTAAAATTCTCATCGATTATTTTACTACATTCCCTAATTTTTTCAAAAAATATTTGACAATCATCCATTGAGAATTTGGATATATACAACTCATTATAGAAATGTCTTATTTCCTTATTGACTTGATCTTGGTTGTCAGTGCTAATATTATTAATAAGTAGCTTATTAATTTTCTTTTTTGTTTGTCGTTGTTTTTCCAGACTAAAGAAATAGGAAGTATTTTTTTCTCCTTCCTCGAGCCAGTGAGCTCTTGAGTGTATAAATGCTCCTTTTGCTTTCTCCAAATATAGGCTGTCCAATTTGTTTTGCAGGTTATTTAATTTGACTTATTCTTCTAAAGATAAGTCAGGTTTTTGACATATTCTATTCATATAATTAATAATGTCTTGTTGTTTTCGTTTCTTAGTTTTAGAGATGCATTTACTAGTTTTAATGGCAATTTCTTTAATTTTAAATTTAAACCACTCCCATTTACTCAATGGCTACATTTCTAGTTGATTAATTTCATTTAACAAGTTTTTGGTTTCATTGCAAAAGTCCTCATTGTCTAGAAGGCTACTATTAAACTTCCATAAAGAGTTATGGATAGGCTCAACCCCATCTAGTTGAAAAGAAATTGAAACAGTACAGTGGTCAGTTAGGAGTGATGGTGATATTTCACATTTAAGAACCTTATTTATCAGGTTGGTAGAGATTAACCAGAAGTCTAATCTTGAGCATTGACCACTGTTAGCCGAATTATACCATGTATTGTTTGGTGTCGGAGTTGAGTAATCAATGTTACCACCGGGTGGCGCCGCGCGGCCTGATGACGTTTTTTTGTTCCAACGTTTACGTCTCCAACAAACCAGACGACGACAGGAAGTGACGCATTTGGACCTTCAAAGTAAATTATATTTTTATTACATTTGGACTCGCGGCTTGTCCAGAAACACAGCGGCTATATTTATTTATTTACATTTAAAAACATTGACTACATGTTCTGACATGTACGTGTTGCGGTGATATATAATATAAATAAACTTCACTGTAAAATAAAACATTATATCTACAGACGTGTGATGATGCTTTTATTCTGAAGACGCCACACAGGAAGTGTAACCTGTGTGTTTTGACGGTAACTTGTCGGTGTGAGGCCGCAGACTCGGTAACGGTCGGTGGATTGAACCAGATTTCCGTGGATTTAACGGTGGATTAAACGGTCAAACCGTGTTTCTCTGCCAGTTATTAACGTTGTCTCCTTTCCCCCGTTCCCGCGCTGATTTTAAAATGGCGGCTGTTTCAGCGGATTACGGTGAGTGCTCTGAGCTGGAGCTAAGCTAGCTAACGTTAGCATGTACGTGTAGGAAAACACAGTGTTAGCATTAGCAGGTAAACAGTTGGACTGTTTCTGACGGTTTTAATTCAAGTAGTTTCTTATCGTGATATTTTCTGTTCTTAGCTCGGTTCAAACTCTACGGTCATATCGTCCGCAACGTTAGCCCGTTAGCTAACCTGCTAACGTTAGCTTGTTAGTTAACGCTTGATGTGTGTACAGATTAAATCAGCAGGTTCATAACATTTTACTCAGAACTATTGATTGATTATCAGCTGTCAGCTGATTGATTAACGTAAACTACAGTTTGTCACGTGTCAGTTTCTGATAAATAAATGTAAAGCATCATCACTGGAACTGAAACCTGAGGTGTTTGTCATGTTTGTCAGACTGAGTCTGTTCAGAGTGAAGGAGCTGTTATTGATCTGATTTACTGATGATGTGTTTCAGGTTGCAGCAGCCCGGAGCCTTAAACTCTGAGTTCAGTGGAGTCGACATGTGAACAGACAGACAGGAGTCCAGCACAGACAGACATCAACCAGGACCAGGATCAGAGAGTCAGAGTGGCTGTGGCGTCGTCCTGGTGGAGGAGCAGGCTGATGGAGAGCGACTGCCGGATCCCCGTGGCGTGTTGTCGGCCTCGAGTCCTTGTCCTCCACGCCCTGTTCTGGGGCCTTGTCTCCCTCAGGTCAGTCTGTCCTCAGAGGTCAGAGGTCAGTCTGGGGTTCTGGTTCTGACCTGTGTTTGTGTTTCAGGGTCTTCGGAGCAGCTCTGCTGAGTGAAGAGAAAACTCCAGGTACCAGCAGTTCACTAACTTTACCCATGATGCTGTTCTCCTTCAGTCTGACTTCTGACCTCTGACCTTCTTCCTCTGCAGCAGTCAGACCCTTGGTCGCCCCCTGCTGGCTGCAGGAGGAGTTTGTAGTGACAGCCGTGTGTTCACAGTGTAACGCCTTCCAGACGGTAAGTCCTTCAAAATAAAAGCATCAGAGTGTTCCTGAAGGCAGCATCAGTGAGAGGTTCATGGTTGGTTCGGTGTTGGTGTTTCAGAAGTCGTGGTCGGCCTGTGGACAGACGGGGTACGTGGAGAGAGTCAACTGCACCAAGTCCAACAGAGAAGAGTACAAGAGGTGAGGAGGGAGGAGGGAGGAGGAGGGAGGAGGGAGGAGGAGGAGGAGGGAGGGGGGGGCTGTATGTAGAAAGGAAACAGAGAAATAATCTGCTGCCCCCCCCCCCCAGCTGCCGCTCTGCAGTGATGGAGGAACATCTCTTCTGGAAATTCGAGGCAGCCATGTTGGCTCTGATGGTTGTCTTCGCCGTCCTGGTCGTCGTCCGTCAGCGATGGCTCGACCGCCTGGCATCTGAAAAGGTCCGCCGACAGATCGAGTCCATCTAGTACACCAGAGAGACCTGGACTGAGAGGTTTTGATCCTGCAGCAGTACTTCAACAGTTTAAACTGATCCAGATTCAGAGTTTGGACGGAGGTGGATCAGGACTACAGAAACCTGCAGGGACCTGGACTTCCTGTTTTGAACCTGAACTTTATTGAACATGATGTTAGAGACAGAAGGAAACCAGCACAGGGTCAAACACTACGGCTGTGACATCATCACCTAAACCCTCTGAGTGAACTGATGACGACGTGTTTTATTTTGAAAGTTTGACTGTAAATACGTTTGTTTTTCTGTGAAATAAAATGAAACTGAAACTGAGTTTGTTCAAAAGGTTTGTATTCAGATAAAAACTGATTCAGGAAATTAAACAACAACATAATTCAAACTATAATCAATATCACTATTGATCTATCGATCGATCAGCTTCAACATGTCGAAACTGATCGATCGATCAGACATAATAAAAATATTTTAAAAATCCAGGGTCTGGATTGGCTTATGGGACAGTGAGGGGCGGGGCTTCAGGACAGTGATGTCACTGTGATGTCATCTGTCTTTCAGCAGGTCCTTAAAAACAAAAATTTAAAACAGTCTCTGTCATCTGATTGGCTGACACTGGCCGTCAGTTGATTGGCTCGTAGGCTGTCGTCGAGGCCACCGCCCTCTTCTTCACACAGACCCAGACTCCACCCAGCAGCAGCAGGACCACTGGCATCCCCAGACCCACCGCCATGATGGTGACGACCAGCGGAGAGAAGGAGTCAACGGGAGGAGAGCCAACGCCCACCAGCATCGTCCTGAAGGAGAGAGGCGGAGTGTCAGGAGGAGAAACAGTGACATCATCAGAGATCATCCAATCACAGAGCTGGTACTGACCAGCTGAGGAACCTGGTGCTGTTGTAGAATGGTTCTCCTCCAAGGCCGAAGCTCACGTTCAGCCCGAACACGTCCGGGTCCGAGTAGAAGGCTCGGATCAGACCAGACGGCGCAGCCTTGCCGCTCTGAGGCCGAGGGTCGGAGTGACGGCACGGTGTGGCGTCCTCCAGAACCGGGTCAGACCGACGGTACGCCACCGGCTTCCACTGCACGAAACCCAGAATGTCAGAACTGCCGTTCTCTGAGGAGACCCACCGAGACACCTGAGGAACAGGAAGTACAGGGTTAACTGAGACGCCTGAGGTCAGAGCTCAACAGGAAGTATCTGTTTCCTGTTTATAAATAAAGTATTGAATCATTGATTACCTGGAATATTGAGGGCGTGTACTCGTCATCGATCGACTGATGAACCTCCACCCTGCTCGGAGGATCAGCCCTGCCTACGGCTTGCAGCTCCAATAGGAACCTGGAACGAGTCGCCCGTGGCAACAGGCCGTCGAGCCACACCCCCAACTGGGAGGAGTTAGCTGTGTGGAGGAGGCGGGGCCAGGACTGACTACGCCCCTCTGAGTCAAATACAGACAACTGGAAAACAAAGAGATGAATAATCAATAATACTGTTGATCAACGAGTCTGTTCAGATCAATAAAATACAAACGTGCTGACGTGTTTAAAATGAATCTTTAAAAGGTCACATGTCATTGGACCTCTGCCTCTGATGTCATCATCTGTTGATGACGTCATCAAATTGTAACATTGGATAGAAACAGTGAGAGTCAGAGGTCAGAGGTCATGTGACCCCACTGTCAGCTGTAGTTGAACCGTGACCTCTGACCTTCAGGCAGAGCAAGCCGTTGGTGGCGTTGGGGGGCGGAGCCACAGAGCAGAGCGGTTGGACCCGACAGATTCAGACGAGACCAGGTGAAGTCCTGCAGCTCATACGGTGGGAGGAGGTCAGAGGTCGGATCGGCTGTGTCGTTCGCGTCATCGTACTCCAACAGCTGCAACATCAGGAGGCGTTAACTTCCTGCTCAATACTTCAAAATAAAACACAGTCTGTTAAGGTGGACAGGCTGAGTTAAGATGGACAGTCTGATTTAAGGCGGACAGTCTGATTTAAAGCGGACAGGCTCATTTAAGGTGGACAGTCTGATTTAAGGCGGACAGGCTGAGTTAAGGTGGATGTTTCTGACCCTGCTGAAGACGACGGCGGTGCTGTACTGGACGCTGTTCTCTGGCTCCACCTTCAGGCTGCCGCTGGTGTTAGGAGCAACAAACTGAGACCAGTCGACCTGAGAGAGAAAATAAACAAACTAACAAACATCAGCCTCTATGAATAGAGATGTGAAGGGTCAGAATATTAGGAACACCTCTGAATACGGCTCTGAGATCAGACTGAGCAGGTGTTCCTAATAAAGTGGACACTCATTACTCAGCTGTTTCCTGTTGACAGACTGAAATCTGAGAAAGAAACAAACTGAGGTCAATGACCTGAAGTCCCAGAGTCTCAGACCTGGTCCAGGTCTCTGAGAAGAGCAGCTCAGGTTTAACTCGGAGGTAAATCTGACCTTCACAGTAGAAGAAGAAGAGTTGGTGTGGACGAGCAGCAGCGTCGGCGCCCCCCGACTGCAGAACAGGAAGTGCAGCGTGTCGTTGTCTCCCACGGCTCTCACGTGCAGCAGGTCGCCACCAGGAAATGTCGAGGTCGAACCAGGGTTCAGCTCTACTGACAACTGAGGGAGAGAAGAAGAAACTAATCATCAGTGATCAAAAGGCTGACACTGATTGGTCAGAGTCTGGTTGATCAGCTCCTGGAGAAAATCTAATCAAACTCTCCTGAACTTTCTCCTTATTGATCTTTTAAATCATTGATTTCTGCAGATCAATAACACAGAAATAAACAATTAAAAATTAAATATATTGTTATTATTCTTCTTTCAGAATAAAAGCACAGATCAATAACCTGATGACATCACAGCTGAAGTATTGATCGATCAGTTTGTTGTTAACTCCTCAGACTCTTCAACACTTTCAGGTTTTTAATCTGAATTAAACTCATTTTAAGGTGAAAACACACCGGAAGTTAAAAGCCCGTGTTTCAGATTAAAACGACACATTCATCAGTTGAATTCAAAATAAAACTGTTTTTATATTTTAACTGTAATAAAGGAAACAATCAGTTTAAACTGAACAGACAGAAACTTTCACTTCCTGTCAGGTCGGTTCCGTCTCCGTCTGTTTCTCAGCTGTTATCGATCGTTTTTCATTGATTAATTGATTAAATCGATATATTTTCTCACCTGTCGTATGAAAGTTTCTCCTCCGCTGAATAAAGTAAAAACGCTGAAGAGAAAAACCAGAGCTCGACTCGAACACAACGCAGCCGCCGCCATCTTTGTTGTGACTGAGCCGCGGGTCACATGACCTCCTCCTTCATATGTCAGCTGACCGCTCAGATGCCCCGCCCCCGAACTTTTAAAAAGAATCTTTATTGACAAAACGAGTTAACAACAGTTTGAGGATAAAAATTAAACAAATACACAAAACGTTCAGTAATAAATCTGAATGAACCAGGTGACGTCAGTTACCGGAAATACTGATATTGATCACAGGTCAGGTCACTGAACGTCTGATTATTGTTAAAATATGTTTCATCTGTTCTGATTAAATTTGTTCATTAAACAGTTTCAACTCATTGTCCTGTTTTATTTCACATCAAACATGAATCAGAAAAAATCATCATGTTGATTAATTAATAATCAATAATCAATCTGTCAGTGAATTCAAAAGAATTATTTCTACCATTTTTCTCAGGTTGTTTTCATTTATTATTTCCTGTTTATTTAACAGTTGAAATAAACTTTAACATTTGTTCTAATCTTCTCCTGAGGTTTGATTTTCTCTTATGTTAACAGCTCAGGTGAGTCTGACAGGTGAACAGGTGTAAACATCTGGTGACATCATCAGGAAGTCAGAGCCAATCAGATCAGGTTTCTAACTTAAACTTTATTGACAGTTTGAATTAAGTTTCAGTGAGTCTGGTCCCCACACACACACACAATCACACACAGACTGTTGGAGTGACTCTGATGGAGATCTGTATCAACGTGGACTGATCAGGATCGATCAGGATCAATCAGGACCGATGTGGATCTACTCGCCTCCCTGTCCTCCCATCTGCTCGTCTTTGTCTTTCTTCTTGTGACCGGAGACGATGTCGTCGATTCTCAGCAACAAGATGGCCGCCTGAAAAACACAAGTCAGGTCAGGGTCAATCAGTGTCGATCAGTATTGATGAGTATCGATCAGGTCTGGTCCTGACCTCGACGGCGGTCTTGTAGGTCTGAGCTTTGACAGCGAGCGGCTCCCAGATCCCCAGAGACGACATATCTGACAGAGCTCCGGTTTCTCCGTCGACACCCCAACACACACTGTTCTCCTGAGTGTGTTTGGCCTGAAAACGTCAACGACAACAGTTCAATAAGGATTTTTTAATCAAACCCTCAGTGATGTCAGTTGTAAATAAAGTTTTACCCTCAGTGACATCACTGCTGTTATAAACACATTTGTAAATAAAGTTTTACCCTCAGTGACGTCACTGCTGTTATAAACACAGTTGTAAATAAAGTTTTACCCGGAGCGAGGTCAGGACTCTGATGGTGGAGGCTCCACAGTTCTGGATCAGGGTCCGGGGGATGACCTCCAGGGCGTGGGCCACGGCGCGGTACGGCCATTGTTCGATGCCGGTCAGAGCGCGGGATCGCTCCGTCAGACGCTTCGACACCGCCATCTCCACGGCGCCTCCGCCGGGCAACAGGAAGGGGTCCAACAGCACGTTACGGCACACCTGCATGGCGTCCTGAAGGTTCCTCTCCACCTCCTGAGGAACAGAGACTTTGTCAGTGAGAGGAGGGAGGAGGGAGTGAGGGTGAGGGGGGGGATGGGGGGGGGTGGAGGACTCACGGCCAGGATCTCCTTGCTCGCCCCCCTCAGCAGGATGGTGCAGGCTTTAGGATCTTTACACTCGGTGACGAAGGTGAAATATTCGTCTCCGATCTTCTTCACCTCAAACAGCCCCGCCCCCCACGCCCACGTCCTCCTCACGCAGCGCGGCAGGCCGACTGAGGAGAAGAGCCCCCCCCCCCCCGGGGGGGGGGGGGGGGGGGGGGGGGTCACTGAGGCTGTGTGACATCACATCCTGCTGACAGCTGAGTGGCTGCAGGTGAACAAGTGAGCTTACCTGGCGATGCGGTTGTTGTCAGTCTTCCTCACTCTGCGGATCGCTGTGATGTTCGCCTTCACCAGGTAGTGCTGAGCCAGGTCTGCAACACACAGAGGAGCTGATCAATAACTGAGCAATACATCAATATATGATCAATCTGCTGTGTTTCATTTAAACATCATTCGGAGTCTATGATCAGTGAGGGGAAACTCCCATCATGCACTGCATAATAATATAATCTCTGCTGTTGACGATGTGTTCAAGGTCTCACTGTAAAACCAACAATCATGTGACGACATGAGGCTAAACGCTGAGGTCAGAGGTCAATGTTAAAACGTCACAGTGTCCAGAGCCAGGTGTGGTCCAGGTGTGTGCTGTACCTGAGATGCCTTTCTCAGTGAAGACCAGGTCTGGTTTGATGCGGATGATGTCCTCACAGATCTGCTGGATGTACTCCTCCTCCATCTGCAGGATCCGAGCAAAGTCCTCCTCCTTACTGATCTCTATGTCCGTCTGCACACAGGTGCGACAGACAGGTGAGAGGGAGACAGGTGAGACACACAGGTGAGAGGGAGACAGGTGCGACAGACAGGTGAGAGGGAGACGGGTGCGACAGACAGGTGAGAGGGAGACAGGTGAGACACACAGGTGAGAGGGAGACAGGTGAGACACACAGGTGAGAGGGAGACAGGTGAGACAGACAGGTGAGGGAGACAGGTGAGAGAGACAGGTGAGACACACAGGTGAGTGTCAGTGAAATACAGTTGTGGTCCAGGTGAGTGCGTACCTGGCTCTCGCCCTTCTTGTACTCCAGGGAGCAGTCGAGCAGGACGATGCGCGGCTCTCGGATCATGCGTTTCATCCTGGGATGAGTCACGTCTTTGTTGACCATCACTCCTCTGAGGACACACGAGTCCTCGATGATCCCACCTGGAACCTGAACACAGCACAGGTGTTAGAGGAGGAGTCAGAGGAGGAGCAGGGTCACCTGAGCGTGGTGGGCGTGGTCTCCGCTCTGTACCTTCTCCACCTTGGCGTACTTCTTGATGTCGATCTCTTTGCGTCCGTTGTCGTCGAGCTCGACGGTGCGGACGGCGTCCAGAGCAATGCCACAGGCCAGCTCTGACCAGCGGCTCAGAGCCTTGGTGTTGATCGCAGAGTGGACGATCTTCAGCATCATGGAGCGGTCTGCTGTGTCCACAGGGGTGCTGGGGGGGGGTCAAAGGTCAGGGAAATATAAACAAACCTTCACTGTCAGAGGTCAAACATCAGATTATTCCTAATGTAAAATATTCCTCCTCTGACAAACAGGAACAACACCTGTGGTTCCATAGTGCAACCCTCAACCCCTCACCCCCCCACCCAGAGTCACCTGATCTCCTTCAGAGTCTCCAACATGTCCTCCAGAGCCTGTCTGTAGGCGCTGATGACGACGGTCGGATGCATCTGCTGCTCCAGGAACTGCTCCGCTACAGACAACATCTCCCCCGCTGAGAGACAGACAGGTGAGAGAGAGAGAGACAGGTCAGAAAGACAGGTCAGAGAGAGAGACTGTGGTTAGAGGCTGATATTTTCTCTCCTCATCATGTGACTGTTTCCAGGTAAACAGGTGAACAGTCCCATGGTGATGATGTGTTTCTGTAGTCCAACCTGAAGTCAGCTTCAGCCTGGTTCCTCCACAGAAAATAAACTGAGACCAACTAAAGTTTCTGATCCTTCAGGTTTAGTTGATCAGATAATCTTCACAGATGAACACCACTGTTCTGATGTTTGAAGTAAAAAGCTAATGTTAGGCTATAAACCAACTACACCACGGTCACATGACATCAACAGCCTTTGACCTCTGACCTCTCAGGCTCACCCAGTATGATGACAGACGTGGTCCCGTCTCCCACCTCCTCATCCTGTGTACGACTAATCTCTATCATGGACTTGGCTGCGGGATGCTGAACCTGGATCTGTTACCATGGAGACACAGTTTGTTCATGTGAGATGGGAACATAAACAAACAGACAGACAAACAGACAGACACTGACACACTGTTCCTCTCACCTCTCTGAGGATGGCGTTTCCATCGTTCGTCATCACAATTCCTCCTGTGGGGTCGAGCAACATCTGAACACACACACGCACACAGAATCAATCACAGTCGATCATCAAAACAATCGTCTGCTGCCGTCACATTAAACTGAATCTGACGACACGCAGAGCTGTGATTGGACGATGAGGATGTCTCACCTTCATCATGGCCCGGGGGCCGAGGCAGGTCCTGATCACATCTGCAATGGTCTGAAACACAAACACAGAGTTACACATACACTCACTGTGGTCTGTACTGCACACACACTCTCACACACACCTAGAAACAGGTAAACACCACAGACATTAATCTACCAACAGACAGGGAGGAGTCTCTGTGAGACCTCAGACTCAGACTCCTGTAGAACCTGATCCAGATCAGAGGAGAAAATCTGATTTATTCTGACCCCCGTGGGGGCCATGAGCCGCAGGTTGAACACCAGTGGTTTACCTTTGCAGCATTGATGTTCCCGGTCTGGACTTTCCGTCCAGACTCTCTCTTCACGTTCTGGTCTGCAGACAGAAACCACAGAGACAGGAAGTTACCGCCAGTCACCACACAGGCTTTTATTTTGAAACTCAATCAAACAAATAGGACAAGGTGATTTATAGATTATAGATTATTAATCATCAGATCAGCAGGATGACGAACAACAGTGTGATTCAGTGATAAACAGAAACAGCAGCTGATTGATCAGATAATTTTTATCATTTTATGACTTCCTGTCATTAAAACAACAGAATCAAAGAATAAAAATAAAATCTGAGTAAAGGAGGATTTTCACTCTGAGTCCAGATCCACATTTCATCTGGTTTAGATGGATGCGGATCAGTGAGGGTGTGGCTGCTTCAACAAAACATCGCATCATTTACACTTTAACGCTGTTAGCATCGTTAGCAGCTAACACAGTGACGGAGCTTTCTACCCGCCGGGAGGTCTTCATCTTTACACTTTAACCGAACACACAGACGACAAACGGTGGAGTTAGCTAACTGCTAACCAGCTAACTATCTGATTATGCTGAGTAACGGGACACATTAGCTTCACTAGCTTAGCATAGCGTGTAGATGCGCTCTGTGGACGCGCTAACGATGCTAACGGTTAGCCTGGTTAGCACACCGGGGGAAGCACGTGCATCGCCGGGCCGCTGCGGCGGTAAACAGCCACAAACCGGAGACGGTAACGGCTCCGAGCAGCTCCTGGGTCCCGGTAAACAGGTTAAAGTTGAATATGTGAAGGTGAGAGACACTTACTGAGCACTAACACCTGCTGACCGATCATTCTCACAGCGCGAGCCGGACAACAGCCACCTGGAAGCTTCTGGGAGGCACGAGGAGAGGGAGGGCTCAACTAGCAGGGGCGGGAAAAGCAGCACAGACTGACCAATCAGCTGACAGGATCGAATGACAGACAGATGTTTCCACCAATAGAGTCAATGAGCCGAGAGCGTTAAAGCGATCACTAGGAGACCGAGCTCAGCCTTTTATGGTGAAAACCAACCAGACTTCATTTAGATTTCTCATGATTTAACGACGATGACAGAGCGAGTTTAAACAGCGGGGTTTTATTATATTCCACTGAATCTGAAACGTTAATGTTAATGGAGATAAAGAAGCTGCTCGTGTAGACTGACGGTATATAAAAATCTATGTATTTATACGGGATGTCTTTGAATCACGGCTAAAAATACACACATTAAAATTAATCATCTTTCAAATGAGATTTGGTATTGCATTCTAAATGATATATGTCAGACCTGTTTTTTCCTCGTGTTACCACATCTCTTTCATATGTTATATGATATTTGTTGAAGGGTTAGGGTTAATATCGATGAGGAGACCAACATTAACTAACAAATGTTCCAATGAGAGACACAGATTATAGAATAATGAATAATAACGACATCTAGTGGCAAAACACTGAGTTACACAATAAATTAAAAACACAAACTGTGCTAAAACTGTGGAGGTTCTTTTTATTTTCTTCATCTCTTCTTGTCTGATGACTGGAGTTTTATTTTTCTACCTCTGGATTCATCATTTATATTTATAATTAGGGATGCACTGATACCGATACCAGCATCGGCTATCTGTCCGATACTCTGTTCCTGTACTCATACTCCTATTCACAAAAGTGTCCCGATACCACAGCACCTGATACCACTTTACGGCAGTGTGACGTTCAGTTGGGCGGTCAGGTGCTAACTGAGAGCAAGGAGGAGCAATGTCGGCGGTGTGGAGGTTTTTCAAAGTGGATGATGGTGACAAAAGTAAAGCGGACTGCAAATTATGCTCTGCAAAGCTCTCAAGAGGAGGGATGAAAGCGAGTACTTTCAACACAAACAATCTGATAAAACATCTAAAACTAACACGACACCGAGTTCAAAGTGTTTGCTAATAGCGGGCTATATTTAAGTGAAATATGTGGCAAGGCTGTTTGTTAAAAAAAAAAGATGCAGTTGAATGCTAAAATGTCAACAGTACTTCTGTTTGAGTAAAACGTGTGGCGATGCCATATATAAGGCAATGTTCAAATGTCAGTCACAGCAATTTCTTACAGCCAGAGAATGAAACAATATGATGAAAATAAAACACGTTTTCAAGTAAATGTACGAAGTCTAATGGCATTAATAAGTACTCGTATTGGTACTCGGTATTGGCAAGTGTAAGTGCTTGTAATTGTAACTGGACTGAAAAAATGTATCAGTTGCATCCCTATTTATATTTGTTGATCACTTGTTTTTTGTCATTAAATGTGAACAAACATTTTGATATGACAACCAGAGACTGTTTGCTTCAGTTTGATTTGTATGATTTATTAATATCAGCAGAACTCCTCCTCAGTGTCAGCAGGCTCCAGATGTTTACAGCTGTCAGCTGTTTGTCACAAACTGTACAGAGGCTCTGTTCAAAGTCATAAAGAAATAAAGTTTGTCATTCAAAAACACAAAATATAAAATCCAGATGATGACGTTGATAAATAAGTTGTTTAAATAAATAACTGTGTGGTGAGTTTTATTTTGAAATGAGATGACTGCAGTACTCATTGATTTCTGAACAATCAGCTGAATCAATAATCAGATGAAATGATTGATCAGGAGGGTTCACAGCTGAAACCTCGAGATTTAAACTGAAATAAAACCAGAAAAATTGACTTTAAATCCACTGAATTCATCTCTTCACTCTTTTCATTTTTCAGTAACATTAAAATCTGCTTCATATTATTATTGTTGTTGTTGTTTTAACCTACAAACATTTTATAAAACTTGTTATTAATGTTTCTGTGTTGAAATCAATAAAACTTTATTTATCTGTGATCCTGTTTTTCTTTGGGAATAAATAAAGTTTATAAAGTGAAAAAAGATGATTTATTCTGATTATAAAACCCTGTCACTACGTTTCCCAGAATGCCTTTCAACATTCACCAAAACAATAAACATCACCGACCACACCCCATCTGAAAATAAATAATTAAATAATCTAAAATCAATCAGCTGACAGTCACATGACAGCAGGCAGCCTGGTGATGTCATGTATGACATCATGATGGACAGGTGTTTCTATGTTAACGGGGATTCACCCAGCAGCTGTCCTTTCATCACTTCCTGTCTCTGGTTCAGGTCCAGATTCAGGTCTGGGTCTGACTGCCCCACCACCACCACCACGTCTGTTGTCATGGAGACCAGCTGTTTGCTGACTGGAGGATGAACGTGGGTCAGAGTTCGTCCTTCAAGCCTCCGAGGACCAGACTGTGACTTGCCTCCCGCTTCAGGAACTTCAGGAAGTCTTTGAGCTCCCGCCCCCCCTGAGGACAGAGAGGAGACATCATGTGACCTCTGACCCCTACTCCCTCCCATGAGGACAGAGGACAGGTCATGTGACCTCTGAGCCCCCCCCCACAGTAAAGGTTTCCTGAGGTCTCACCTCATATCTGATCGGCTCGTCCTTTCTTCCCACCGGAGCAAAGTAGATGGTCGGGAACCTGAGGACAGAGACCGGAGGGGGGTCAGGATCAGGGTCAGGATCAGGGTGGGGGGGGGGTTAGGATCAGGATCAGGTCCTGGTCCTGGATCAGGTCTAACAGACTCGGAGCTCACCCATGGACGTCGTATCCCAGTGGGACGTCGTTATCAACGGCGTTCATCTTGGCGATGACGAGGTCTGGATCAGAGACCAGCTGAGAGACAGACGGTTCACATCAGGACCACAGACCAGAACCAGAAGCAGAACCTCGACCATGATGTTTAATGTGTCAGCAGCAGGGGCTGATGGGTAATGATGATGCAGACTGTACCGTGTCAGCGAGCTCTCTGTAGATTGGGTCCAGTTTCTTACAGTGAGGACAGGATGGAGAGAAGAACTGGATCAGAACGTCTTTACCTGGATCATTGACGACCTCATCGAATGTCTCAGCCACTACCACCTGGAGACAGGGGTCAGAGGTCACAGAGGAGTCAGGGGTCAGAGAGAGAGGAGACAGGGGTCAGAGGTCACAGAGGAGTCAGGGGTCAGAGGTCAGGGGTCTCAGTGGGTCTCACCTTGACAGCAGCAGAGTTTCTCTCAGGTACGGGTTCAGACTTGACGAATCGTTTGAGTCGACCTGTGAAGTAATCGTCTAAAAACCTCTCCAGCGACTCCCCATCCCTCCTGAAACAACACCACACCTGATTGGCTCAGCAGGTCTGAGGTCACACAGGTGAGTCACACAGACAACAGACAGTCGGCTTTAACCTGGTTCAGCCTGGTTTAACCTACATGGCCTGTCGCTAATAGTGAATTGGCCTGGTTAGTTCTGGTCAGTTCTGGTTAGTTCTGGTCAGTTCTGGTCTGGCCCGGTTCAGCTCGGTTCAGCCTGGTTACCTACGTGAACTCCTCCCTCATGGTGTACTTGTGGCCCAGTTTGGTCCGGATCGTGACGAACGGCAGCTCTCCTCCGTCCGATGTCCCCAGACCGAAGTCGTCCTCAAGCTCAGACAGGAAGTCCTTTTTATTGGCCACTGAGAACGTCAGGCCCCGCCCACTGTATTTCGACACCACCTTCATCACCCTGGCAACGAATGGTAGGGGGTGGGGCTTAAACACACCTGTCCTCAGGCGTATGTTACCTGTGTGTGTTCACCTGTGACTGTTACCTGTTCCTCCAGTAGTTGGAGCCTCGGGGGTTGTGGTGGTAGTCCAGGTCGTAGAACGCCGTCAACAGGTCCCGGACTCTGAGACGGTCCTGGTTCTCCACGGTCATGTGAGGACACAGACCATAACTACACACAGGTAGAGACAGACAGGTGGAGACAGGTAGAGACAGGTGGAGACAGACAGGTGGAGTTAGACTGAGGCTGCAGTTCCTCTAACGTCCAGCAGGTGTCAGTCTGAATGAATGGACTTACATGTGGTCTCTGATGAACCGCCTCAGGGACCCGATGGTCAGGTGGTCTCTGAAGACCACAACGCTGTCCTCAAACTTACTGCTGAGTCTGGGCGGTCTGAACAACAACACACTCCTGCAGAACACACCAACACCTTTACACTCAACAGCCTCTTACTGACACTCCCAGAACTTTCATTGTCCCCCTCTGCCTTCTACACCTGATCATGGACCTGAGGTCCAGACCTGGACCTGATGAGGGTCTGACCAGACAAACATGCTGAGGAAGGCCAGGGGATACTGCTGAAAGCTCCAGGAACAAGTGAACATAAGACTGAGTACAAAACAGACCAGGTACAGGACTCAGACTCAGAGGTCCAGTACAGGACTCATTGTGGTGGACTCACTCGGTCTGGACTCCGAACTTCTCTCCCAGCATCAGGTCGGTGGTATGAGCGAACCTGAACTGTTCTCTGAGCAGACCTGCAGCCTTCAGGAACTCTGACAGACGTGAACTGTCTGCACCTGAAAACACACCTGAGACACAGAGACACAGGTGAACTATGTTACCTCAGGTGGACCCGGGTACCTCAGGTGGACTGAGATACAGGTGGGTCACATGACATGTGTCTCACCCCCGAAACGACCACAGGTCTCTGAGTGAGCCGTACAGTCCACCTGACCAAGACAGATGAGGAGAGACAAGTGAGACTGAAAGGTGAGGACAGACAGGTGAGGTGATGTTACCTTTGCTAACAGACAGGTGAGTCAGACAGGTGAGGTGATGTTACCTTTGCTAACTGGACGGTTCCCTTCAGTCTTTTCGCTGCTTTCTCAAACTCTGGAGCCAGTTTCTTACAGTGACCACACCTGAGGAAGAGGAGGAGGGAGGAAGTAACAGGGAGGAGGGAGGAGAGAGGGAAGGAGGGAGGTTTTTATAAAGGAAGAAATGAGGAAGAAGATAGAGGAAGTAAAGAGAAACATTAAAGGTGATGAAGAAGTGTAGGAGGAAAAGAAGGAATGAAGGAAGGATGGAAAGGAGGAGATGATGGAGGAAAGTGAAGAGGGAAGGAGATAAGGAAACAAATAAGGAATAAAGGAGAGAAGGAAGGAAGGAAGTAAAGAGATGATGAGAGGGAGGAGACATGATGAACGGAGGAGGATGGAGAGATGAAGCAGTTTATCAGTCCGCCATTATCTTCACAACAAAACGACTAAGAACCGTCTGTTCTGAGCTAACGATGCTAACGCTAACACCCCCTCCCCCGTTACCACGGAGCGTAGAATTTCACCAGCATGGTCTCGTGCTCCGTTGCCAGGTAGTCGAAGTCCGAGTCCCCGAGCTCGAGCACGTCTCTGCGCGAGGACCCCGCGCCGAGAAAACCGGACAACAGCGCTAACGTGACGGCGGGAAGGAGGCGGACAGCGACCGCCATGATGGAGAGAACAGACGAATGATAACAGACGGAAAAGTGAAATAAATATGACGGAGAACGTTACAGACAGAGGAGACCCTCCTCATCACACCGACGGTAAAGGCAGACGGAAGTACCACCGTTTCCGGTCAGGACATCCAAAGTCAAATCATTATCTGTAACAGAAGCTGTTATTACAGAGTCTGAGTGAAACATTAAGACACCTTTAAGACAAACTGGAGTAATCGTAACACGAAGCTCTTCGTCATTCACCTGACACACTGAATGACGTCATTGTGGTTCACAGGTGACTGATGATGCTTTTATTCTGAAGGCCAAATTATTGTATTTCCTGTATTTCCCTGTCTTACTGAAGCTAACTTGACCAATCGCGGCTCTCTCTCTACCTGTCACAGGAGGGGAGGGGCCTAAAGAGAAAATACCGGAATGCTGCTCTATGATTGGTTAGAGGCGATGTGATGTAACCGTTTCATTGGTCCAATGACCTGTCAATCACAACGCGTCCACCCCTGTGAGGAAACTAACGATCATCAGACACCGGACTTTAAATTAACGTCTTAACGAGGCTGTTTTAACTGAGAGTGATTAACAAATTATATGTATATATAAATATATATATATACAGTAAATATACAGTCTGTTTTAAACTAAATCTCCATCAGTCAGATGTAAAATCTGGTCTTTGTCTGGTGAATAAATAAAGTTTTTAATATTCAAACAGAGCAGATTTTAATAAGCTGAATAAACAGAAAATTAACTCATCTGAATCTCAGTAAAAATCAGAGATGTTTGAAAAATGTGTAAAAATGTTTTTATTGAATCAAACCTTCACTCCTTCATATTCAATATGAATAAACAAAAATTTTTCTATAAAACCTTCACAGAACGTCGGCTCATCCTTCACTAACACCTTGGTAGGGCCGCTATGAATCATGGGAATGATCAGGTGGTCATGGGAAAACTGGGAAAACTGAACTTCTCAACAGAAGTTTCTGAAGCTGCAGAAAGAAAATAAATTAAAGTTTGAAGCTTTTTACAATAAATCAGCTGATCGGATCAATATCAGAGTCAGAGTGAGAATAATCGCTCAGCCTCCGATCGTTATCCGAGACAGACCAGGTCCACATGAGACCTGGTCCTCAGACCTGAGCTGTTTTTACTGTTTCCTTCATGTTGTCACATAACAAATAACGAGCAGCCTGATCAGACTGAGGATCCTTCAAACCTCTGAACTAAAACCTTCAGGAACTGAAACCCAGACTCTGATGATCCTGGACCTGAACTAGGTGAAGTCCTGGATCCAACACTAACTTGAACACAGATGGGTCCAGACTCGTCTAAACAAACTGAATCTGAGTCTCTAACTTCAGAAGAGGAACTGTCAGAATCTTCCATCCTGACCTCAGATCACATCTGGAGACCGGTCCAGTTGTTGAGGTTCTGATGGATCCGGTCCAAAGTCTCAGTCCTAAATGAATCCACAGTGACTGTGAACCGGTTCCTCCAGACCAGTCTGAACCGGATCCAGTGCTCCACTGGACTTCAGGATCAGCAGATGTGGATCAGACTCTGAGGTCGGCTGCAGACTCGTTTGTGATTGGTCCTTGGTTTAGTCGGGGGCTGCTTCCTGCCTGCTGATTGGCCTGCCCTCAGAGGAACAGGAAGTGGACTGGAACAGGTTCATCAGGTGGAGGAAACGAAGACTCACCTGCAGGAGACACACAGACAGGTTCTACCACTCTGAGAATCACAGCTCTGCACCTGCACGCTGAAGCTCCGCCCCCTCTCACCTGTCGGGGGGTCTTGTCTCCCAGGTGAGCCGACACCTGTCTGAACGTTCTCCTGTTGGCTCCTCTCTGCTGACAGGCGGTCAGGATGGCACGGTCCGCTTCACTGAAACACCAACAACAGGTTTTACTGAACTCTGACCTGCACCTGCGTGACATCATCACCTCATCACCTGTCAGGTGAACTGATCAGACGTGTGTTACCGGGTCCAGACAACTGCTCGCTCCTCTTCTTCCTCTCGGTCACTTCCTGTTTCGCTCTCAGACGTCTGATGCTCCTCCTCCGTCCTCTTCCCGTCGGGAGCGACATTGTCCGTTGCTATGGGCGACGAGACTGCATGAAGCTGCAGGAAGGACTCCTGCAGGTGAGGGTGGAGCCTGAGGAGCGACGAGATCTGAGAGAGGAGAAAAACAACCCCCCCAACAGGTAAATCACTTGGACTTTAACCTGATCAGCTGATCTCTGAGGGGTCAAAGGTCATCCTCTACCTTCTCCATGTCCTCAGGTGGGGGGGCAGGGCTTCCCTGCAGCACCAACACCACCTGTTGGTAGAGGGCGGAGCTCTCTCCCAGGCTCCGCCTCAGTCGCCGTAGAAACTGCCGGCTGCGCTCAAACAGCTGCTGCTCCGACAGCTGGAACAGAAACACCACAGAAGAAGAGTCAACAGGTGCAGCCTGAACCTGAGTGATGTCACAGTGATGTCACAGTGATGTCACAGTGACGTCAGAGTGATGTCACTCACCAGGCCGCAGCGGTGGGCCTGTCCCGGGCTCATGAAGGCGGCGAAGTCTCGGAGCAGTTGAGGCCACGGCTGCAGGACACACTTGAGTCTGTCGTACAGGTACTCTGGCCCCGCCCCCGAGGACTGATCCAGCACCTGCAGCAGCTGGTCAGACAAACCTGGACACACCTGCACCGCCTCACACACCTGGTAACAGGAAGTACAAACAGGATGATGTCATCAGCTCTGCTGACCAATCAGGAGACAGGAAAACACTGATGTAATGATGATCTCACTCTTTGGAGGTAATCCTGAGCAAACAGCTCCTCCTCCCTCTGACCTTCATCCTCCTCCTCCTCCTCCTCCTCCTCCTCAGTCTCCTCTGACGACAGCTCCTACACACACACACACACACACACACACTCTTCAGGTGAGTCATTGTCACTTGTTTATAAACAGGAAGGTAACTTGCTCACCTGTCCAGGTGTGGAACCTGCTCTGACCTGCGGTGTCTCCTCTGCAGATGTCTCTCCTTCCTCTCCTCCTCTGGACAGTGTCAGCATCACTTCCTGTTTGCTCTCTGGCTCCGCCTCCTTGGGGTCAGCCAGGTCGTCGTCATGGGCGACACTTCCTGTGGTGCTGGACGACGACTCAGACAGAGCCAGGAAGACCTCCCCCTCGTCCTCCTCTTCCTCCTCGTTCATCTTGATGACATCATCGTCCTCCTCCACCTGGGAGGGGGCCGGGCTTTCAGGAGGAGGAGGAGTCAGTGTGACTCCTCCTCTGTTTAAGAGGGGTTTCTCCTCTGTGGGAGGTGGAGGCGTCCTCCTCCTCCTCCTCCTCATCCCGGCCAGTGTCTGATAGTGACGTCTGATTCGCTCTGTGGTCATCATGGAGACGGTGGAGGAGGTGATATCAGCGGGGGCATCGGTCCTGGTCAGCAGGAGTCGGCGGAGGAGGACCTGGGGGAGGCTGAGAGTTGGGGGGGGGGAGGAGGGAGGTTCCACCTGTCGGCCAGGTGAAGGGGAGGAGTCAGAGGGGGGAGGAGAGGGGAGGGGCTGCTGCAGCAGGACGAAGCCGATGCGTCTGAGGTCGAGGTTGTGGGGGAGGCGGGGGGGGGTAGCGAGTCCCCAGGGGGAAACTGTAGGTGGGGGAGGAGCGGAGGAAGGTCAGGTGACTCTGCCGGGGTCGAACCCCTCTGCAGGGGGGCGGGGCCTCAGGAGTGGCGCCGGGCGGGGCGTTGTAGTGTTTAATGATCGGGTAGATGACAGGAAGACTCCTCTGGGGGTGGGGGGGGTAATGTTAGATTCACGTTCTGACTGAAGTTCGGACCATTTCTGATTTTATCACCTGTCAGGATAAAAAACTTTGATCGTAGGATAATCGTTAATATCCTCAGACTGACTTATTAAAATCTGTCGCTCCAACATTCAGTGCTGAACGGATTTATTCTGAATCACCACCAGGGGGAGCCCTCAGTGTTTTGAGCTCCCGTCTCCATGACAACAATCCAGCTCTGTTCACTGAACTCCTGGTAAAATGAACGTATTGGTTCAGTTACACTAACGCGGACGTTTATCTGAATGTTTGTTATGATGCTGTTTTGATCACCAGTGACTTAAGCTAACGTTAGCCAGGTAACATTAGCCAGGTAACGTTTGCTCCGTAGCTAAACAGGAAATAGCTCTGCTGTCTCAGAGCAGAGCTGAGGTCTCTGGAGAACTGACTGTGATTTCCGACAGTTTTTCCTTAACGTTATTGTAACATTCATTTGACAAGAACAGTTCAAATCAATTAGAATTTATTTTATTTGACAGAAAACCCATTTTCTCATCTTTGACGTAGCCTGTTGTAAGAGGAACTTACTGTTACTATTTTCCTTTACTTTGGCCTGATGGTTTCTAATCACCTTCAGACGGTCCTCTCTGTGACGCAGTAAAAATATTTGTTTCTTACAAAATGTGAAATCGTTTCAGTTTAAAGTTTAAAACAGGTTTTCATGATTATTGCAGTGATGTTGTTTAAAGTTAACGTCACCCACCACCAGCCACAGAGGCAGGACGCTCTCCTCTCTCTCCACCGGGGGTCGCCGCTCCGCTGGGTCCACTGGACGACACGCTGCCGGCATCGGCCACAGAACCCGCTGGTACCTAAACACCTGCAGGGGGCGGACCCAGGTGAGTCTGAGTGTGACAGGTGAGTGGTGACGTCGGCCGTTATGAGTCGTTGCTGCGTTACCTTGACGATGTTGTCGGGGAAACCAGGTCTGCAGCACTGCAGGATCCTCCGTCGCACCTGGACCAGAGTCTTCCTTAGTAGGAACTGGGACACCAGCTTAGCAGGGTCACGCGACCCATCCATGTTCCTGAGACCCAGAACCAGGAGGCTGGAGAGAGAGAGACAGTTAGCCCACCTGTCCATCTGTCTTGACTACCTACCTGTCTGTCTGTCCGACCACCTGTCTGTCTGACTATCTACCTGTCTGTCTGTCTGACCACCTGTCTGTCTGTCTGACCCCCCCTCAGTAAGTACCAGTCCTCAGCTGCAGTGAAGGCCGCCGTCCTGCGGGGGCAGTACAGATCAGGGTCCAGGTTCACACAGGGCAGCAGCTCCGGGTGCAGGAAGACCGGTCGAGTGGCGAAGATCCAGGCCAGTTCAGGCGGCATCACGGGGAAACAGCGCACTGCAGAGACACCACAACACTGTTCACCTGCTCACCCACACATCTCCCATGATTCCCTGCTGCAGGTGGACTCACTGTGTCCTCTGGCATCAGGCGGGTGGAGCTGAGGCCGGTATGTGACGGGGGTCTGTCTCAGCTCCTCCAGCAGCTGCAGCGCCTCCTGCAGGTTGGAGGATCTGAAGGAGCTGCAGAAACCAGGACGAGCCGAGGCCACGAGGAGCTCGGCTCTGTGGGCCAGGACGTCCAGCTCCACCTGAGGGGGGGTGGGGGGGTCAGGTGTGTTAGTGACCTGAGGGGATGTAACGGTCAGACTCTGTGTGTGTGTGTGTGTTACCAGGAACTGTCTGGTGGTCTCAGCCTCACTCTGGAGTTTGGCCACAGGTGAACTCAGCAGGTGGATCTGGGTCAGCAGCTGCACATGCTGAGACACACACACAAGGGTCAACACTGAGACCAGGTCCTCAGAACACACCTGGACCTGGACCTGGACCTGAACAGATGTACCTGTTGGAGCTGCTGCTGCAGTCTGAGCTTCTGTCCTGCGTCCAGCTTCAGAGTGAATGGCTCAGCACTGTGTGTGTGTGTGTTACAGAGAGTGTGTGTGTTACAGAGTGTGTGTGTGCGTTGTCTCCTCCTGATCAGATCCAGCTGCTGCTTCACCGTACGCAGCTCTGTGATTGGTTCATCCTCCGCCTCGTCATCAGCCCGCCCTCTGTGACAGAAACACACAGTCAGAGTGTGTGTGTGTGTGTGTGTGTGTGTGTGTTGTGTTACATACATGCTGTGCGGCTGCTCAGGTGTGTGTGTCTGAACACTGTGTGTCTCCTCCTGAGGCTCCTCCTCCTCCTCGTGGCCTTCATCGTCCACTTCCTGTCCCACAAGGTCCTCCTTTA
The DNA here is from genome assembly GCA_033238685.1 of Lates japonicus. Taxonomy (NCBI): domain Eukaryota; kingdom Metazoa; phylum Chordata; class Actinopteri; family Centropomidae; genus Lates; species Lates japonicus. The sequence goes on from BRZM01000910.1 coordinate 27,556, forward strand.
ACTGACACACACACACACAGTCAGGTGTGCTGTGATGTGGTCACATGACTGAGATCAGGTGTGTGTGTGTGTGTGTGAGACTCACTGTTTCAAACAGCTCCTCCATCAGCTCGTTCACCTCCTTCTCTGAACAACAACAACAACTGATCAATCACTGATCAATCACTGATCAATCACCTTCTTCAGGCTGACCGTGTGTGTGTGTGTGTGTTTGTGTACTGACTGGTGATGCGGACAGCCTTGTCATCGCGGTAATCCTCAAGGTCTGGTTCATCGATGTCGGCCCGGAGACATACTCAGAATTAGGTCTTCATCATCACACTCCTGACAGAGACACACACACTGTAACACACACTGTAGCACACACTGTAACACACACTGCAACACCCATCCTCTTGATAATTGTCCATCTCTGAGCTCATCAGGCCTCTCAACAATCCAGTCCTCCCTGTCCTGGGTAAGTGAGCCAAGTCGTACCTGTCAGGTGTGATGTCAGGGCTCAAGACTCCATATCCAACCCCGGCCCGGAGGCGTCCCTCAGAGGGCGCTTTGACTGGGTCGATGCGCCATCAGACCCTCGTCCTCAGACTCTGACCAGAGGCTGACCCCGACACAGGGTGTTACTGATTAGATCTACTGATTGATTGATTGATTATCAGAGACAGACTAAAATATAAAATCTATAACCTGTTTCTAAGATCTATAACCTGTTTCTAAGGTCATAATCTGTTTCTAATGATCTATAATCTGTTTCTAAGATCTGCTTACAAACAACAAGGTCTATAATCTGGCTTCTAATGATCTATAATCTGTTTCTAAGATCTATAACCTGTTTCCACAAGACACCAACCTGTTTCTAAAGATCTATAACCTGTTTCTAAAGACCTATAACCTGTTTCTAATGATCTATAATCTGTTTCTAATGATCTATAATCTGTTTCTAAAGATCTATAACCTGTTTCTAAAGACCTATAACCTGTTTCTAAAGACCTATAACCTGTTTCTAAAGATCTATAATCTGTTTCTAATGATCTATAATCTGTTTCTAAAGATCTATAACCTGTTTCTAAAGACCTATAACCTGTTTCTAAAGATCTATAACCTGTTCCTAAAGATATAATCTAGTCGTAAAGATCTATAAGCTAACACAAGACCTATAACCTGTTTCTAAAGATTACTATAACCTGTTTCTAAAGATCTATAATCTCTGGTGTGAAAGATCTATAAACTGTTTCTAAGACCTATAACCATTTTCTAAGATTACTATAACCTGTTTCTAAGATCTATAATCTGGTAAGTAAGATCTACTAAACTGTTTCTAAAGACCTAACTGTTCTAGAAAGACCTAACCTGTTTCTAAGATCTATAACCTGTTTCTCAAGACCTATAATCTGTTTCTAAAGACCTATAACCTGTTTCTAAAGACCTATAACCTGTTTCTAAAGATCTATAACCTGTTTCTCAAGACCTATAATCTGTTTCTAAAGATCTATAACCTGTTTCTAAAGATCTATAATCTGGTCGTAGAGATCTATAACCTGTTTCTAAAGATCTATAACCTGTTTCTAAAGACCTATAACCTGTTTCTAAAGATCTATAATCTGGTCGTAAAGATCTATAAACTGTTTCTAAAGATCTATAACCTGTTTGCTAAAGACCTATAACCTGTTTCTAAAGACCTATAACCTGTTTCTAAAGATCTATAACCTGTTTCTCAAGACCTAATCTGTTTCTAAAGATCTATAACCTGTTTCTAAAAATCTATAATCTGGTCGTAAAGATCTATAACCTGTTTCTAAAGACCTATAACCTGTTTCTAATGATCTATAACCTGTTTCTAAAGATCTATAATCTGGTCGTAGAGATCTATAACTGTTTTAAAGATCTATAACCTGTTTCTAAGACCTATAACCTGTTTCAAGACCTATAATCTGCTCCTACAGCTCTTTGCCTCCTCTAGTGTCTCTGCTGCTCTGTTACCGACAGGTGTGTTCTCAGGTGTTGGTTACCTGGTATGGTTCATACACACAGCCAGCTCTTCCTCCCACAGCGTGAAGCTTCTCCAGGAAGGTGCTGTCAGTTGCTGCTGGGGAGGCGGAGCTTTGGGAGGAGAGAACCCATCGAGACAGTTACGCACCCTCAAAGTCCTGGACCCGGCTCCGAGAGAGGACTGAGGGGAGGGTGGGGCAGCGGGGAGTCTTACAATATTTAATTGTTGTCACAGGTGTACAGCTGTTGATGTAGTTTCACATGTGTGTTTACTATAGGTTTCTGTATGTTTACCTGCCAGGGGAGCTGCAGCTGTCCTCTTCCACTCTGCTCAGTCGGGCTTCCTCTGGGAGGCAGCGCCCGTGCTCCATGTCGGCTCTCCTGGGCGATCTGCACACAGTGATCAATAATCAATCAGCCAATAATCAGTCATCACTGTGAAGGCCGCAGCCAATCCAGAGAAAGGCCTGCGTCTTCAGCTGTCTCATCCTGCGTCCTCCCTCATGAGGACGTGCTCTTCATCAGAGGAGTCTTCCTCCAGCCAGAGGATGTCCACCGAACTGAGGAGCCTGAACACGGCACTCAGTCACACAGGTACAGAGTAAACTCACCTTTACAAGCTCTCTCACGTGTACAGAGCTCCTCTCCTGGCCTGTCTTGTTTGTTTGTTTTGACATATTTTATAATATTAAAAACTCTGTACATATTAAAAAAAGAAAAAGACAAGGGATGTTTGACCTTTTGACCTTTACCTTGTTGACATCACTGGTTTCTTGATGGGAGATATGTTCAGGCTGGAATCACTGACGGGAAACACAGAGACATAGGTGACACCTGTCTGCTCAGAGCTGACAAAAACATGTCACGATGTTAGACAGGTGTTGGACAGGTGTTAGTCAGGTATTAGTCAGGTGTTGGACAGGTGTTAGTCAGGTGTTGGTCAGGTGTTGGACGGGTGTTGGACGGGTGTTGGTCAGGGTGTTGAGGTCAGGTGTTGTTGGACGGGTGTTGGACGGGTGTTGACAGGTGTTGGTCAGGTGTTGGACAGGTGTTGGACAGGTGTTGGACAAGTGTTGGACAGGTGTTAGTCAGGTGTTGGACAGGTGTTGACAGGTGTTAGTCAGGTGTTGGACAGTTGTTAGTCAGGTGTTGGACAGGTGTTAGTCAGGTATTAGTCGGGTGTTGGACAGGTGTTAGTCAGGTATGTACAGGTGTTGGGCAGGTAGTCAGGTGTTGGTCAGGTGTTGGACAGGTGTTGGACAGGTGTTAGTCAGGTGTTGGTCAGGTGTTGGACAGGTGTTGGACAGGTGTTGACAGGTGTTAGTCAGGTGTTGGACAGGTGTTGGACAGGTGTTGGACAAGTGTTGGACAGGTGTTAGTCAGGTGTTGGACAGGTGTTGACAGGTGTTAGTCAGGTGTTGGACAGTTGTTAGTCGGGTGGACGGGTGTTAGTCAAGGTGTTAGTCAGGTGTTGGGTGGGTGTTGGTCAGGTGTTGGATCAGGTGTTGGACAGGTGTTAGTCAGGTGTTGGTCAGGTGTTGGACAGGTGTTGGACAGGTGTTAGTCAGGTGTTAGTCAGGTGTTAGGTGTTGGACAGGTGTTGACAGGTGTTAGTCAGGTGCTGGACAGGTGTTGAACAGTTATTAATTAGGTGTTGGACAGGTGTTGACAGGTGTTAGTCGGGTGCTGGACAGGTGTTGGACAGTTATTAGTCAGGTGTTGGACAGGTGTTGACAGGTGTAAGTCAGGTGTTAGTCAGGTGTTGGACAGGTGTTGACAGGTGTTGGTCAGGTGTTGGACAGGTGTTGGTCAGGTGTTAGTCAGGTGTTGGACAGGTGTTGACAGGTGCTGGACAGGTGTTGGACAGTTATTAGTCAGGTGTTGGACAGGTGTTGGACAGTTGTTAGTCAGGTGCTGGACAGGTGTTGGACAGGTGTTGGTCAGGTGCTGGACAGGTGTTGGTCAGGTGTTGGACAGGTGTTGGACAGTTGTTGGTCAGGTGCTGGACAGGTGTTGGACAGTTGTTAGTCAGGTGTTGGACAGGTGTTAGTCAGGTGTTAGTCAGGTGCTGGACAGGTGTTGAACAGTTATTAATTAGGTGTTGGACAGGTGTTGACAGGTGTTAGTCAGGTGCTGGACAGGTGTTGGACAGTTATTAGTCAGGTGTTGGACAGGTGTTGACAGGTGTAAGTCAGGTGTTAGTCAGGTGTTGGACAGGTGTTGGACAGTTGTTAGTCAGGTGCTGGACAGGTGTTGGACAGTTGTTAGTCAGGTGCTGGACAGGTGTTAGTCAGGTGTTGGACAGGTGTTGGACAGTTGTTAGTCAGGTGCTGGACAGGTGTTGGACAGTTGTTGGTCAGGTGTTGGACAGGTGTTAGTCAGGTGTTAGTCAGGTGACGGTGTTAGTCAGGTGCTACGGACAGGTGTTGGACGGTTATTAGTCAGGTGTTGGACAGGTGTTGACAGGTGTTAGTCAGGTGTTGGACAGGTGTTGACAGGTGTTAGTCAGGTGCTGGACAGGTGTTGAACAGTTATTAGTCAGGTGTTGGACAGGTGTTGACAGGTGTTAGTCAGGTGTTGGACAGTTGTTAGTCAGGTGCTGGACTGGTGTTGGACAGTTGTTTGTCAGGTGTTGGACAGGTGTTGACAGGTGTTAGTCAGGTGTTGGACAGGTGTTAGTCAGGTGTTGGACAGGTGTTGGACAGGTGTTGGACAAGTGTTAGACAGGTGTTAGTCAGGTGTTAGACAGGTGTTGACAGGTGTTAGTCAGGTGTTGGACAGGTGTTGGTCAGGTGTTGGACAGGTGGTTGACAGGTGTTAGTCAGGTGTTGGTCAGGTGTTGGACAGGTGTTGGACAGTTGTTAGTCAGGTGTTGGACAGGTGTTGGACAGTTGTTAGTCAGGTGTTGGACAGGTGTTGGACAGTTGTTAGTCAGGTGCTGGACAGGTGTTAGTCAGGTGTTGGACAGGTGTAACGTGTCTCACCACTCCTTTCTCCACCACTTCTTTAAACTTGGATCGAGTCATTTTCGGTTCCTGAGGAAACAGAAACATGTCGTTCAGCGGAAACAGATCGATGACCTGAAAATGCCAATGAGCTGCAACGCTGCGCTCTGATTGGTCGACATAAAGACTCACAAATGGAGGGACGGCCTCTGTCTCATTGATGGCAGCTTTCATCATGGCCACCACATGTTCGTTAGTGATCACTTCCTGTAGGTCAGAGGTCAAATTTACTTCAGCAATATTTACTGACAACAACCAATCAAACAGTACTGTGTCCGTGTGACCACATGTGTGTGGAAGAACTCACGTGGATGATGTTTCTAGCGTTCACTATTGGTCAGGTTATTATTGTTTGGACTTGGTCTCCAGTGATTGGTCGAGCTGTCTGTCCAATCTCCACCTCCACCCTGCTGCCTCCTCTTCCTTCGCTCTCTGAGGGCTCCGCCCCCTCTGCTCCTCTCTTCCTCCTCAGTCAGTTGCCCCTCCTCTTCTCACCGCTCTCCTCCTCGCTGCCTTCACCTCCACCTGACTCTCTGACAAACACACAGACCAGATCCGTCCCTGGTTCTGTTCTGATTAGAGTTAGGGTTAGGGCTTTTTATCTCACCAGTGTTCCACTGACATCATCAATACATGATCAATCGGTCAGTTAATGACACTCTCTGATTGGCTGACTGGAGTCTGATCACCAGCTAGATTAAACAATCACCTCAGATCAATATCTGGAGCTTGTTAGGGTCAGGACCTGGATCAGGAGCTTCAGGAAAAGTCGGTTGTTCCAACTGTTATTTCTCAACAATTAATACCAATCGTAAATCAATGTTCAGCTGATTCAGTAGCAGCTGAAACAGCCCCAATCTCAGATCTGAACTAGCTTTATTATAACTTCAGTCTCACTGACAAGTGATCAAACTTTAATGATCATTAAACACCTGAATATGTTTAAGGTCAAGGCACCTCTTCTTCTTCTGCTTCATAACAAGCAGCTGATTGTGTTGAACCTATTTGATCAGTATTGATCGTTAAATCACAGATTGATCTTTGTGGAGTCTGAGCAAGAGATCATCTGTTGTTCAATCTGAGTGTGATGGGTAAAACACTTACCCATGGTGATGACCAGGCTCGAGTCGGTCGTCTTCCTCCACCAGCAGGTAACCTTCCTCCTCCTCCTCAGCTCCGCCCCTGGGGCGCTGGGGCAACAATAAAGCATCATGGGAGAAGCTGGGAGCAGGTGGAGTCAGTCTGAGAGCTCCGGGTGGAGGTGGAGGTGAAGAGGAGGAGGGGCGGCTGCGGTCAATGAACGAACTGAGTCTGAGGCGTTCGCGGACCCCGGGTTCATCGTGGAGAATCATGACCTCTGACCTCTGCAGACACATCAGATCAGTTCCAATCACTGATCCAATAACTGAGTATTATCAATGACGTCACGTGACTTCCTTTCAGGTCAAAATTAAACATTTTAAAGGTTTTATTGATTGTTAATTCATCGATTGTCGGTCAATAATCGTAGCTACCCAGCTCTAATGTTTTATTTCTTCAATCATATTAATCAGTCTGATCAGATTATCGAATCTGATCAAGGTGTTGATTTCAGTTTGTAAATAAAACTATGAAACAATTTGTTTGTTGTAAATAAAGTCAGTAGTGAATTAGCGGCTAACTGCTGCTGTCAGTTCCCCTCAGGTTTAAGCAGAACAGAGGTCACCGTGTGTTTCAGGCCGGTGAACCAGCTCCTGATCCGGCATCAGGACCGCGTCTCTACCGCTGTCCTGCGCCGCTAACATGTAACAACTAACAGGCTAACACGGTCCCAGCCGCTAGCAGCTAACGTTAAATTGAGCTGGTCGGGTCCCAGTCGGGATTAATCCGGTCAGCTCTCACTCTAACAGCCCGGTAGCAGTCACTTTAATCCGGTTAAACGTTGCCGCTCTGGTACAACACAGACTCCTTACCCGCCACAACGATCTGACGCCTGTGACGTCAGGAGGCCTACATTTCCGGGTTTGCGTCATGACGTGTGGTGACGTTAAAAATAGAACAGCGAAGTTACGGCGCGATTAAATAGAAGTAAACATCTGTGAGTTTTCGATTTCTCTTTCAAAATGATTTGATTTTGACTGAAGCTCCCTGTTTCCGGTTTCTGAAGAAAAGTTCACTGAAAATCTGTAACAAACAGTTTTGATAAACTCAGTTTCTGATGATGAACTTCACCATGATGAGCAGAATCGGACTGAAGACAGATCTTCTCTACGGCAGTGAACGGTTCATTGGACTCTGAGCTGTTGTAGGAGTTTATAACATCAGGTTTTATGAGAGTTATCCCCCAAAAAAAAAATAAATAAATAAAATCAAACACTGGGAGTTAGAGTTTCAAATTATTCAAACATTCAATTAAAATCTCAGCCTGATCAGACCTGCTGTTCTGTTGGACCACCTGTCACACACCTGACAGGTGTGCTTCCACTCGTGAAAGTCAGCGGGTCTCGGTCCTCTGGCTCGGGACTCAGGAGCCTTCCAGAGCAGCCACTTGGGTCTCTTCAACTCCTTCATCACCTGCACCAGACCCCCGAGAGCTTTACTTGGGCACTTGAACAGACCGGGACCTCGCAGGACCAGAGCCGGAGACATGAGGGGCAGGTGGTTCCGTGGATCCCGGTGTCTGTGTTTCGTCCACGGTCACGGTGTGTTCGGTGAAACAGAGACTCCCGTCGGCGTGCAGGCTCATGACCCATGCGGCATACACGGAAGCCGTGGGGCGTGGTCACCTTCTCCACGTGTTAGCAGCGACATGGCGGCAGCGTCGTCGGAGTCACGTGTCGCGTCATAGACTCTGCCGCTGCCCAGCGGTGGGCGCGTGAGGTCATGATCGCGGCGGCGAGGCGGAGAGCTCGGGGCGGGCCGTGGGACTGAGCCGGATCTCAGGAGACTCCGTCCCGGACTGTCGTCGTCAGGGTGGGACAGCAGTCTGGTCGGTCCGGGGAGGCTCCGGAGAGGCAGGGGACAGGACGCAGGCCGGACTGCGAGACGAATGAGGAAGTCGGGATCCGCTCGAGGTCAGGACGGGAGCTCGCAGAGAAGATCCAGATTTAACTGACGACGCGGTTCCTGGGGCTGCAGAGACAAGAGGGGCCAGTTGGACCTGAAGCAGGCCACAGTCTGGATCAGGCTTGAGTCAGTTCTGTCTGCAGGTCTGATACTGAACCGCCCAGGAGTCAGACCAGATCCTGGACTGTTCTGGAGTCAGTCCTGATCCAGATCAGAGAATCTATGTGCCTGGGTGTGAGTCTCACCTGGTCTGAAGCAGGTCTGAGTCTGAGCTGGTTTATATCCAGCAGCAGCAGGTGGATCAATCAGACTCATCGAGCCCAGACCAGGACCTGGTTTACACTGAAACATCTCACTGACTGACATCATTGATTGATGATGTGATTGATGTAGTCAGATTGACCCTGTGTCACTGAGTCAGCTGTTAAACCGTCACCTGGGCCTGGATGGACTGGGTGACTACCCCCCACCCCAGTGAGACACAGAGGGCAGCCTGAGAGCAAACATCCAGTTTTATGAAGGAATTCATGGACATGTTGAGAACAGGCGAGGAGCTTTTACTGCAGTGGGACAAACAGGAAGGAGCTGCTAAAAACAGCAGAGTGGGATCCTCCACAATAAGAGTTCCAATCCCAGAAAAAAACAAAAAAAACAAAAGCAGGGTCCCCACAAACAACCACACTCCTCATCTTCATCCTCATCGTCGTCGTGTTCCCGTGTTAAAATCGAGTTAGTGGCTTCCCTCATCCCAGTGCATCATGGGAGTTAAACCATGCAGTGATATGTGACCTGGTCAGTCCTTGTCTCCATTAGAATCAGTCTCCAACGTGTAAGTCAGTCACCATGGGTTAAAGTCATGGGCGTTCGGGCCCGCCCCTCCTGCGGCGGTCAGTGCGTGTCAGCCAGGGAGGCGGGCTATCAATAATCAGAGGCAGCTGATTGGCGGGCGGTCTGTGGCGGCTGGCGTGCGGTGGTCAGGGGTCCATCAGTGGCTGCTCGGGCTGACGGCCGGCGAGCCTCTTCCTCTTTGGAGCTTTGGGCTTGAGTCCTCCTCCTCCTGAAACAGGAAAAACCATCAGACCGGATCAGGTTTCCAGACGGGGATTGACCGCGGCATGGGCGTGATGCGTGCGGCGCTGGGCGCTCTCCTCTCGTTGTTGGTGGGCGGGCCGCTCCCTTCCTGGAGGCGCGGAGGCGGGCGACTTCCTGACGAGACTTGGGAGGTTGGACTGAGGTCCTCGTACTCCTCAGCCAGAACAGGGTCACTGAACCTGCAGGAGGAGAGTGATGTCATCAGCACCTGTCAGCTGTCTGGCTGTGTGTGTGTGTGTGTGTGTGTGTGTGTGTGTGTATGGACCTCATCTTGTGAGCCTCATCACAGCTGGCCTGAGCGTGTTGCAGGCCTGAAGGATCAGTCTGAGTGAAGACTGACAGGGCAAAACCAATCAATCACAGATACATCATCAATAACCAATCAATACCTGTGTGTGTGTGTGTGTGTGCGTTACAGTTGTTCTTGTGTTGTTGCTCAGACTCAGTCTCAGGTTGTCCATGTGCTCCAGGATCTGTTCCAGGGGTCAGCTGAGCCAGTTACTGCTGGAGCTGCGAAGACTGAGACACAGAGGACAGGTTAATACTGTGGACTCACCTGAGCCAGGTGTCTCCTCCCACCTGTCTCTGTCTCACCTGTCTCTGTCCTCCCACCTGTCTCTGTGTCTCCTGTCCTGTGAGTCTCTGTGAGTCTTTGAGGTGACCTCTGTCTCCTGTAGTCTTTGAGTCCCTCACCTCCTGTCTCTTGGGGCTGGTTGTTGTTCTTGATCAGCTGGGCCTTGATGTGTTCTCCCAGCGTGTAAATCGTATTTGGGCCTTGATGTCTCAGGATGCTGTTGTTGAACTGGTCCTCAGGGTGACAGGGTGCGACTCGGAACCATCTTCACCATCTCCTCACTGGGCCTGACACACACACACACACACAGTTAACGTCACACTCTGTGGTGTGTGAAACCTGTCCTCAGAGTGTTTGTTGTGGGTAGCTATATCTGCGGGCTGGCAGCAGACAGGATAAGGCACTCTGGATGCTCTGAAAACACAAAGACACACAGAGTCACAAAGACCTGTCTGTGAGTCTGAGTCAGGATGGGATCAGGATCTGAGGGGGTCACCTTTGTGTTTGAGGGTGCTGCGGGATGGGGATGATGGTCTCAGGATGCTGTGAGCCAGGAACAGCTGCCAGGTGCTGTACTGCTCGAAGGTCTCCCAGTCCAGAGACTGGACTGTGGGAACAAGGAGAGGGTTCAGTTAGCTGCAGTTCAAGACCGTACAGACCACTACAGTCCGGCACAGAACCACAGATATGCGAGAGACTCACTGAGGATGTTGAGCACAGAGTCCTTCTCCTGAACATCACCAGGTTGCCCATCATCACATGACACATCAGCTCCTGTAACTACACACACAAACACACACAAGGATTGGCTATTATGAGGTCACATGATTAATGTCGTTTCCTGTCATAACTGATTGGTGTTTGATGAACCTGAAGACAACACTCTGATTCCTGTAGACCTTTCCCATGATGCATTAGGACAGTCTCCAGTTTATTAATCTATCAGAGTATTGATCAGCTGATCAGGCGATCAGTTACCTGTGTGGAGTCGATGACTACTGACGATCATGAGCAGCTCGCGCTTCTCCAGCGTCTCATCCTCAGAGCGAGGAGAACTCAGGTGAGTTCAAGAGGTGAGAAAGTGTGTGCATGTGTAAGTGTGTGAGTGTGTGTGCCTGGGCTGGTGCAAACTTTGGTTCTTTTATGGCACCGACCAAAATGCTTCAATACTACCTGATAATAGAAAGACACTTTGTTTTTGATTGCAGTTAAACACCGAGGAGTTAATGACATGATGAAATCTGATGATGCTGCAGGTGATTGGCTGTAAGTTACACATGGTAGAACATGCAGGGCCGAATACTGGCGTGGTTCATACAGGCGGAGTTCACGTGAATCTGTGGTGAACTACGGTGTGTGTGTGTGTGCGCAACCAAGGTCAAAAGTGTGTCTCCATTTTAGTAAGATTGTTGCCAATAGTGCACAATACAATGTTGCAAAAAGGACATTATTTGCCAAGGCAACACGGTCAATCTGATGAAGCATTTGAGCGAGCAGAGAATCGGTTCAGGAGCAGGGAAGTTACTCTGTGTTCAGCTGCAGGAGGATTTAAAGGTCCTCAGTCTGCAGCAGTGAACATCACTGGCGGTCACTAAAGAAAATTATTTATTGTATATTATTTTTATGTTAGGAAATTGCTTTGATGGAAAAATGCCAAAGCTGAGAAACTAAACCCAGCCCCATGTGTACCTCAGAGTAGATGGAGGGGGTGAGGTAGCAGAGCAGCCGGACGTCGTCCTCCTGACACGACTTCATGTCCATCATCAGACAGGTGTGCAGGTCGCTGAGCGCCGTTGCCTGAGCGAACGACTCGTACAGCATCATCTTCCCGTTTGCTGCTTTACTGTCAACGACATACACACAGTTAACATCACAGAGGATGATATTGTCTCTGACTTATCATCACGTGAGCGGCCAGGTGAGTCACCTGGCTTTGAGGTAGTAGAGCAGGTGGTATCCGATCTTAGGCTGTTTCTGGTAAGGCTCGGCCAACATGTCGAGCAGTACGGAGAAGACGATGTTATCCTCCTGCATCGTCACTAGGTTCCTGAAGATCAGACAGACGGGTTTACACACCGACTCCTCCAGGGACCTGAGAGACAGAGAGAGAGAGACAGGTGGAGAGAGAGACAGACAGGTGGTCAGAGAGACAGGCAGGTGGAGAGAGAGAGAGAGACGGGTGGTCAGAGAGAGAGATAAAGACAGACAGATGGAGAGAGAGACAGACAGGTGGTCAGAGACAGGTGGTCAGAGAGAGACAGACAGGTGGAGAGAGAGACAGGTGGTCAGAGAGAGAGATAAAGACAGACAGATGGAGAGAGAGACAGACAGGTGGTCAGAGAGACAGGCAGGTGGAGAGAGAGACAGGTGGTCAGAGAGAGAGAGAGATAAAGACAGACAGATGGAGAGAGAGACAGACAGGTGGTCAGAGACAGGTGGTCAGAGAGAGACAGACAGGTGGTTAGAGAGAGACAGACAGGCGGTCAGAGACAGGTGGTCAGAGAGAGACAGACAGGCGGTCAGAGACAGGTGGTCAGAGAGAGACAGACAGGTGGTTAGAGAGAGACAGACAGGCGGTCAGAGAGAGAGAGATAAAAAGACAGACAGGTGGTCAGAGAGAGACAGACAGCCGGTCAGAGAGAGAGAGAGATAAAGACAGACAGGTGGTTAGAGAGAGACAGACAGGCACAGAGACAGGTGGTTAGAGAGAGACAGACAGGGGCGGTCAGAGAGAGAGATAAAGACAGACAGGTGGTTGAGAGACAGACAGGCAGTCAGAGACAGGTGGTCAGAGAGAGACAGACAGGCAGTCAGAGACAGGTGGTCAGAGAGAGACAGACAGGTGTGGTCAGTCTTACTCCTCAGTGATCTCCTCTGGCAGGACGTCTCCTCTGAAGTGATCTTTGAACAGTTCGGCCAAACAGGAAGCGAGACCCGACATCTGCTCCGTGTCAAAGTCCTCCTGAACACAAGACCACATCTGACACATCTGACCACATCAGACCACATCAGACCACTGATGTTGTAACTCACCTCCAGGATCAGATCTACAATCTCCTGCATCACCTCACACTGAGTCTCTGTGTCACTGACAGAACACATCAGCTGATCAATCATCAATACACTGATCAATACACAGATACATGATCAATAACCCCACTGTAAACCTCTGCTGTGAGCCCGGGCCGATCTGAGGACCTGAAGGAGGACTGTGATCTCACCTGGTTTTCTGCAGCTGCAGCACCTTCTCCTTCATGGTATCGTCTAGTTGGTCCAGCCAGGGTGTGATGTCAGCAGGCTCCTCCATTACCGCCTCTTTGATTGGATGGAACCTGAACTCACGTTTCTTTCCTGCACAGTGATTGGTTGACAGGTAACGTGATGTAACGGACTGAGTTTTTATCAATGAGCAGGTAAACACAAAGAGTTCACCTGACACAGATAAACCAGAGTGTATAAAGAAATCAGGTGTAAACTGATCCAGATCGAACCGGTTTTGTTGTTGTCACCTTTGTTGTTGACCTCCTCCTCGTCGTCGCTGAAGGCGGCCTCTGTGTTGTCATAGCAACCCTCCTCCTTGTCCAACACATGGTTGTCCATATCCATGGAAACGGCCTCCTCCATTTTCACTAAGGACATACCTGAGTTATTACCTGAGGCTGTGTGTGTCTGTGTGTCTCTCTGTGTGTCTGTGTGTGTGTCTGTGTGTTACCCTCGGGGTGGGAGGAGGCGAGCTGCAGAACTAGGAATCTCTCTCTGAGCATCGTCGAGCTCTCGGTCCTTTGGATTATCAAACAGCGGGCGAGGTGACTGAGAGAGAGATCAATAACTCTGATCAACCTCCTGATCCCAGTAATCAATACATTAGAGACTTAGTGAACAGTGTGTGTTTCTTCGCCAGCACTCTTCTCCATGATGAAGGTGGCCGAGTTGAAGGCAGCCCTGGCGCACCTGAGACTCCAATGGAGAAGAAAGTGAGGGATGATCTGAGGAGGAGGAGGAGGAGAAGGAAAATGATTTAATTCTCATTGTTGAATTATTTTGTGTGTTACTGTGTGTGTATGTGTGTGTTACTGTGTGTGTGTGTGTTACTGTGTGTGTTGCGGCACATGAAGTCGAGCAGTGTAGCAGTGATGGCAGGATGGGGCTTCATGGAGTGATGCATCACCAGGATTGCAGGTTCTGACACAGACAACAGGGGCAGCCTTTAACCTCTGACCCGTGTGTGTGTGTTGTGTGTGTGTGTGTGTGTGTGTGTGTGTGTGTCACCTATGTTCATGATGCATCTTTCTCTGGGTTGAAGAACAGCAATCATAGAACAGAAACCAGCTTAGGCGTTGAAGCGGCCACATTAGACTGAAGATACCAGGTCATTGATCGATTAGTTATTAGTTTTAATTGATTCCAGCCTTGATTGACCATCTGAGGCCCGCCCTACGATGCAGGTGGTGAGCAGCCAATAATGATATTGTGACTGGATGTCGAAACTCCAGCACCTCATTGGACGGATGGACCCTCCACAGATGTAGCGAATCAGATGCATGGCGCAGCGACTGGCTCCTCCGCTGTGGACGGGTACTGTCTCTGGAGACCGGTCCTGATACCGCTTCTGCTGCCCGGCAGCACCTGAGGAGACGGGTGGGACACAGATGAAACGAACTGCGTGAGGACAGAAACAGGATGGTGTGTTTGATGTAGAATCAGTCTGAAAATCACCACGATCAATCATTAATCAATAAAGTAGACTGATCAGCAATATAAACAGCGATCATACGCTTAGATGCACTGTTGACCATCAGACTGGGGTCTGCTGGACCAGATGAACCCTAACACTCTGATGTGGTCTGATGTGGATAGTCTTTACCCTGGGTCATGAACAGCAGTTTGGTCTCCATGTCCAGGGTCAGTGGGCAGGCCAGGAACTTCCTGGAAGTCCCGAGCCGTCAGCAGCTGGAGGACACCTGAGACACAGAGGGAGACTGGTTGTCATCACAGCAAAGGACTCTGGGTAATGTAGTTTACCGTGAACCAGTGCCCAGGGCTACCCCTCTGAATGTCTTGAAGACCTTCAGCAATTCCTTCATACAATTCATTAGAGTTTCTACTCAAGTTTGAACCTGAGCAACCTCCTGAAGTTAGAACAACCCTGGCTTGACATCAGGATCCAGATGGCTGCTCCTCACATCAGCAGCAGTAGACTCTCTGCTAATGTTTCCTGTTTATAACGGCTCAGTCTCATTAGTTTCACATGAGAGTCAGTCAGACACATATTGCACACACTGTGTTCCAGGTTTGAAAGTGTTTGTGTTAAAATTGCTGTGAGGATTGTGGGTAGCGTAGTTTACCGGTGAACTGAGGACTGAGGACTTGTGTGGTGTGCATGGGTCTCTCACAGCTCCATCTCTGGGATCCGGCTGACGTTCTGCAGCAGGCAGACAGATCTCTGCGATCAGACCTCCATGAACTGCAGGGACAGAGACAGGAGTCGTGGGTTACCACCACCAGGGAGGGGGCAGATATAACTCACCTCCTCCTCACCTTCTCCTCAGCATGGTGATGCAGAAGTCCACCACTCAGCTTCTGGCCGGGAGGCGGCAGCGGGTTGGTCCGTGGTCCCGCGATCAGGCCAGTGGGTGTGGCTGACATCGCTATCAGCATCCCGCTCTTCAACACCCACTCCCTACACACAGGAAATACAATTTGGCCGCTTCACGGTAAAGGCCTCTGGCTGCTTCAAAATAAAGCCCTGAGGCGTAGTAAGACATACTTCTGCTCCAGCAGGATGTGAGGGCGGCTCTCCAGCCAGCCTGAGTTCTTGGTGGAGATGTCTCACCTGAACAGAAGAAAGGTGGGAGTTAGTCGAGCTCTGGCGCCTGCTGATGATGTCACATGATGAACTGAGAGATTCTGACCTGCTGATCTGTTTTCAGCAGTGTCATGGCAATCACGTCAACTCCATCCTTACGCTCTTCACCAGCTCTGACCAGCCACCAGCTACACACACAGTCAGCATCACCCTCAACAGATTACCCTGAGCACCTGTGTGTGTGTGTGTGTGTGTGTGTGTGTGTGTGTCCACCTGTCGATGTGTTTACCTGAGTCCTGGGGACATCCTGCAGTTTGGGAACTTCTCCATCAGGATGGTTGATCTTCACCGGACCACATTCATCCCGTCTCTGTTGACCAGCGTCAGGTCTCTGTAACACTGCCCGCCCCACACAAACACACAGTGATGTCAGAGTGATGTCAGTGATGTCGAGTAGTGATGATGCGGTGTCTCACCCTCTGGGCCTGGGCGGCTCTGTGAGGACCAGGTGAACAGACCCAGACACACCTCCTCATGCTGCTGCTGACGCTGCACCTGATGGACAGGTAAGCAGGAAGTTAGACTACAAAATAAAACACTCACTTTGGTGTAGTGGTGCTGGTGGTTGCCATGGAGGCAGTTGCTTGAGAATATTATGAGCATCTAGGTGCATTAACAACTGATCAATAACATCAGAAACTGTCAATAACAAATACTCTGTGGCTTCAGTCTCTCTGACTTCAGATTAATACCATAATCAGCAGATCAAATAGCGATGAAAATAACTAATAAAGTTATTTAAGCAGGTAAACAGAAGTGTGTGTCTGAACCAGGTGACATGTCGCTGTCTACACTGTCACCTGGTTCAGGGTATCATTCCTACGTGACTGTGACATCAACACCCTGAGCCTTTATTCCCGGGTCACAAGTAGCTTTGGTTACCACTGTGACAGTAGCTGTAGTACGAGCTATAGTATCTGTAGTATAAGGTTGTGTATTAGTAGTATTAGCTGTGGTACAGTGTGTGTTTCTTACATTCGCAGTGAGCGCGTCGTGCTTCTCTACTGACAGCCCATTGGTCAACGACTGGACGATCGACACAACGCTCCAGTCTCTGTACGTACGTACACACGTGCACACACACACACACACGCTCCGTTAGCTGAAACCACTCTAAAACACCTGAGAACACGTCACTCAGGTGAAACCCTCGGACCTGACTTCATCTCCACTACTTTTTGACATGAAACAGTACGGCGCATGCGCACCTGTCCTTTCCATCCATATGTTTGCAATGAGGTTAGCATGCTATTTAACAATGATCGGTCAGGTCAGCAGGCCTAATAAATCGCCGCCGTGACGTCGTTTTAGAGTTCACTAACACCTGAGACACCACCTGTCTCCCACCGCAGGTTAAAACCCAACTACAGCGCACTAACACATGTTGCTGTGCGGCCGTGCTATGCTAACGCTTTGCTGGCGCGCTGCTGGGTCGTGCTAACTAGCCTGGCCGGGTGATAAAAATGGTTTACATGTCTTTGTTTTAAACCAAACTCTTCTCAAACTGCTCGTTCCCGCCGATGGACCGGTCTATCGGTTTATCGCTATGTATCCGCTCTCTCTGGGCCGTTAGCCACGTCAGCCTACCTCTTCCCAGCTCGTCTTTAGCGTCCAGCGGGGTGGACACCAGTAGCCGGCCCTGCGGCTTCGCCTTCGCCAGTGCGGGCTCCATCTGCTCCCACCGCTCGCCGGGCCCCGCGGGCTGGACAGTCTGGAATCCGGTCCTGGTGGTTCTGGTGTTTGTGTCGCTGTGCAGGGGTACGGTGCTGACGCGTCAGTACCGCCGCCTCTGTGTGACGCGGTCCGCTCGGTAAATGTGTGTTTGAGAAACTTATTTCAGGGCCGCGAGCTCTTGGTCCCGCTCTGAGACTCTGTCGACCAAGCAACATAACGGACATCCACCGCCAGCCGAGGGATACAAACCTGACCCAATCACTGTACTGAGCTCTCTGACTGACGTGATGGACCAATGAGAGGAGAAACGGAGCCAATCCCCGGGCTCCTGGGCCTTTTAGAACTGGTTATAAGATAAGATAAGATAATCCTTTATTGGATTTCCACAATGGGAAATTTACATCAATAACATCCATATATTATTGATATGGATTTAAATCAGTGTGAAGGTCTGATCAATAGAGCTAGTCAGAACAATCAGTAAGTATTTGATATGAGTTTTTGGTGTTTTTCTTCTTTTTCCCCCTTTTTTTTACTTCAACGTGATAGATACATCAACAGTTAACAGTTACATTAACTTTATTAATAAAAGGTTTTACGGTGACCTACTGCAGTAAATAAATCTGTCTCAGTGAATCTTACTTCCTGATATAGGGGCTGCAGTTTGCAATAAGGAATCATTTTCTCTTTAGTGAATTTATTTCCACTGCAGCATCACATGAGCAGGCAGCTGAAACACTTTATTGTTTGGGTCCTTAAATTTCCAAATTATTTCCCACTGATATTCCCAGATAAGAGTCTTTAAGTTTATAAAGCTAATCCCACAAGGACAATAAAATTACTCAGTTCACAACAGCTATTCTTTCGAAAATGTCCTGGAAATAATGATCAAATTATTAATGACACAAAGATAATAAAACACACACAGTTTATTTTGTGAGCATTAGCCTGTTTCTGAAGGGTCTGTCACTTTAGAAATGATGTCAGGGTAAACATCCAGTCAGAGAGCAGGGGCAGCCTTAATAACAGTTGGTTGTTCACTTCTCACTTTCTCCTGGTGGAGGTGGAGGTGTCCTCTCCTCCATCAGGTGGTTGTGGTGTCCTCTCCCAGCAGCCAGTACGTCCTCATGCGTCCTTTCCCCTTCACCTCGATCTCTCCTCTGAGCTGCAGCTGGAAGCAGCGGAACTCCTGCACAACCTGACGAGTCGCCTCTGACACATGAATCTTCAGAGCTGCAGACAAATGACGACAGAGAATCCAAGAATCAGAGAATCAGAATCAGAGAATCTGAATCTGAATCTGAATCTGAATCTGAATCTGAATCAGAGAATCAGAATCAGAGAATCAGAATCAGAGAATCAGAGAATCAGAGAATCAGAATCAAGAGAATCAGAATCAGAGAATCAGAATCAGAGAATCAGAATCAGAATCAGATAATCAAGAATCAGAGAATCAGAATCAGAGAATCAAAGAATCAGAATCAGAGAATGGGTGTTACCTTCTCCGGTGGACTCCATCCGTGACGCTGTGTTCACTGTGTCTCCAAACAGACAGTACCTGGGCATCTTCAGACCAACCACACCTGCGCACACTGGACCTGAACACACACACAAAATAGTTAAAAATCACACACACACACACACACACACCTTACTCACTCACACACACACATACAAACACACACACCACTGTGTATGCCGATGCGTAGCGGAGCTGCTGATTGGCTCGGTGTCGGATCACAGAAGCTCTGTGGCGTCAGCAGAAGCGAGAGACATCCTAGCCACCTCCCACGACCGTGGAGCTTCTCGTTCCTCACGGGAGACCTGACACCACCATAGGCATCTCGATATGGTCTCACCTGGGGTCAACAGAACCTACAGTCTCAGAGAGTCTCCGGAAGTGGTATAACTGGCACCAGAGCGAAGAGGAATCTTTTTACCTTGTAAACATCGAGTTGTCAATGATGGCATCGGAAGCAGGTGTAGAGGTCGTTCAGCAAGGTCACGACGGGTGAAGCATTTAAACACTGAACATCAACAGTCAGTGTGTTGTTGTAACTGACACCACCGAATGGGCTGTTCTGCTGAAGAAACCTGCATCACCAGACATCTACTGAGTAGTACTGTACTGTGTTGTGTTGTACTCTGTGGTCCTGTGTGAGTACTGTATAGTGTGTAGTCCTGTGTAGTCCTGTGGCAGTACTGTAGTACTGACCTGTGGTGGGTGTGCTCTCAGCAGACAGGCGGTGAAACCAACAATGTCACTGAAGTAAATGGTGACAGGTGAAAGCTTCAGCCTGAACAGTTTCACCTCGTTTCAGCTGTCAGCTGCTGAACTGAGGCACAGATTTGGGATTACTGCAGTATGGTTTCTGTGGTAGTATCTGATGCGAGTAATACTTTACTATAGTTACTGTGGTAGTATCTGGTAGGTGAGGCCTCAGCCTTGCGTTTCTCCTCGTCGTGCGCCTCGTTCTCTCCTCCACCAAGCTCCTCCAGGTTGTTGGCGTACTGCTCCATCGAGACAGGAGTTATCAGGATGTTGGAGCCATAACCTCCTGAGACAGACAGACAGACAGACGGTTGTGTATTCGTTTCTTTAATATCTGTCAGTTGGTTAAATAATGACACCACAGAAGAAGATGTCACCCCCCCCACCTGTGCTGTTTGCGCAGCAGGATCTTGATGGTGTTGAAGTCGGGTGGTTAAACAAAACATAATAGCCAGCTGCATCAGACGCAGCTCCTCCTGTATTTGGAAGCAGAGGGAGGGACGGATGGGGGGGGCACCACCCTGCAGCACTGCCTGGATGATCTCTGGGGGGGGGGGGATTATACAGAGTGTATGTCTGTCCTGTAGTTTGACTGAAGCTGATCAGAGATCAGTTTACTGAAGGAAACATGAACCAGACTCTGATTCTAACATCCTGTCTGTCTGTCTCTCTACCTGTCTGTCTGTCTGTCTGTCTCTCTACCTGTCTGTCTGTCTGTCTGTCTCTCTACCTGTCTGTCTGTCTGTCTGTCCAGTGTTACTGTGGTTCGGAGTCAGGGAAACAAACACAGTTAAGTGTTGATGATGAGTGTTACTCAGCTGACACACTGGAATGTAAACACACACACACAGTTTCCTGTTGAACACATTGATCCCAAACACAGACGCAGAGACCGGAGGAGAACTGGACTCTGATCAGTCGACACTGGATCATGTCTCCAGGTCTGAGGACCGTGAACAGGTCTGAGGATCAGGAACAGGTCTGTTGGACGGTCGGGTCCTCACAGAGTCAGTAGTGTCTGACTGGGACTGAGGGTCTGGGAGTCCAGGTAGTAGACTCCTCTGAGCAGAGCCACCTCCTGCAGGATGATCCCAAAGCTGTAGACGTCTCCTCTCTGAGTCCCCCGGGGGAGGGGGGTCTCCGATCTCAACAGCTCCGGAGCTGTCCACAGTTTACCTACAGGACAGAGTCACATGATCAGACTCCCCCAAGACCCAGTCCACCCAGACAACCAGTCCACCTCTGGGACAAAACCTGACGTCATTGATTAGAAGTGAAATAAGAGTCTTAATGAAGACTTGAAGCTCTGATTTAAAATCCACCTCACACTGATGATGTCACACAGGTGATGACAGGTAGTGTGTGTGTGTGTGTGTGTCGTACGGGCATAGTAAGCGTGTGTGTCCTCGGGGCAGCTGCTCGTCCTCAGACTCTGCAGACCATAGTCTGTGATCTTCAGGACGAAGCGACTGTCCACCACACAGTTAGAGGACTTCAGGTTACCGTGGGAGACGATGACGCTGTTGTGGATGAACGCCATGCCCTGAACAGACAGACAGACAGACAGACGAGACAGACAGACAGACAGAGAAAGACAGACAGAGAGAGACAGACAGACAGACAGACAGACAGACAGAGACAGAGACGAAGACGGGAACAGGAGACAGACAGACAGACAGACAGGGCAGAGACAGGGAGCAGAGACAGACAGACAGACAGAGACAGACAGGGCAGAGACAGAGACGAGACAGAGACAGAGACGAACCAGGAGCAGACAGAGACAGACAGGAGACAGAGACGAGAGACAGAGACAGACAGACAGACAGACAGAGACAGAGGCAGAGACAGAGACAGACAGACAGAGAGAGAGACAGACAGAGACAGACAGAGACAGAGACAGAGACAGAGACAGAGACCAGACAGAGACAGACACAGAGACAGAGACAGAGACAGGGAGACAGAGACAGACAGGCAGACAGAGACAGACAGAGACAGACAGACAGACGGGCAGAGACAGAGACAGAGAGACAGGAACAGACAGACAGAGAGAGACAGAGACAGACAGAGAGAGAGAGAGACAGAGAGAGAGAGAGACAGACAGACGGGCGAGCAGAACAGGGCAAGAACAGGGGAACCAAGGAACAGACAGACAGACAGAGACAGGGGCAGAACAGACGGGCAGAGACAGAGACAGAGTTGAAACAGACAGACAGAGAGACAGAGACAGAGACAGAGACAGACAGAGAGAGAGAGACAGACAGAGAGAGACAGAGAGAGACAGACAGAGACAGACAGGAGACAGACAGAGACAGAGACAGACAGACAGACAGACAGAGACAGAGACGAGACAGACAGAGACAGAGACAGTTAGAGGTGGAAATCTCAGTTTAAACCCCTTGATGACAGGTGGTTACCTTGACAATGTCGTGATGAGAAGTATCTGAACATCAGTCCAGAGTGCTGTCGCTCCATCGAGTCCTAGAGACTACACACACACACACACACACACACACACACACACACACACACACACACACGTCCTCACCCTGAACATAAACCTGTGTGTGTATTATTATACCATACACCAACATGTCAACACAAACAGTAAAACACAGAATAACTCTCACTATCAACTCAGAACACTGAACATCACTACATCACTGAGTCAGGTTTCTTTATGTTCTTCATGTTCAGGTGTTTAGGAGTCTTTGAGGACCTTTTCTCATTCTTTTACTTTCCAGCTTTCTGGAGTTCTCTGTGTTAGTGAGGTCCTCCTGTAGTCACAGAGGAGGAGGACGAGGATGAAGATGTTGCTCTGATCAGTTCTGTCTTCAGTGTAAATCTTCAAATCTGTTTAATCGTTTCACTTCATCATATTATTTTAAAGGTTTATCATCAATAAATCAATAAATAATCAGTGTTTGTTCAATATCAGCTGCTGAACCAAGAAACAACGAACTGCTCTGAGCATGACTCACTTATAAAGAACTGACTGAACCCACACAGTAACTGAATACAGTTACTGTGTGGGTTACTATAGTTACTATAGTTACTGTGGTTACTGTAGTTACTATAGTTACTATAGTTACTGTGGTTACTGTAGTTACTGTGGTTACTGTGGTTACTGTGGTTACTGTGGTTACTTCTCTCGTCTTGATGGAGTCTCCGTGTCCTCAGGCTGTGGATGTAACTGATGAGCTGTGGACGATTTGTTCATGTCCTCCTCCTCAGCACAGAATAACTGACATCCAGCGGTCATCTGGAAACAACCCAAACCCCACACCGCCCGCACCAACCTACAGCAGCCTGACACTGGTTCTCATGTTGCTAGGTTACCGTGCCGGGAGGTTGCCAGGTTACAGCGCTGATAGATAGAAGTATAACTGAGAGAAGATCTGCTGCACGAAGGAATGTTAGAGGACGGAGGAAAACAGGGAGCTGAAAGCTGATGAACACTGAGAACAGGAGGGGACAGAGGGATGATGGGGGGGGGGTATAGTGGGTTGACAGACAGGTAATAACAGGGCTGATGGGGGGGGGTGGAGCAGTACCTGCAGACTGCCTCGGGGGCAGTACTCTGTGATGATGCACATGTTGGGTGGGTCGATGCAGGCGCCGATGAACCGGGTCAGGTGCTCGTTCTGAACATCACGCATCTGCAGGGACACAGAGGCTGTCGGTTCAAATCCCAACAAAACCATCAGCACCCCACAGTGAAGTCCTGAACCTGAGACCTCTTACATGTTTGAGTTCAAAGAGAACCTTCCTGGTCAGTTCAATACGCTTCTTGTTGATGTACTTGATGGCTGCCAGGTTTCCCTGCAGGACACAGAACCAGGACCACGTCACTGTTAGTTATCATCATGTCTCTGAGCAGGACAGCTGCTGTGTGTCATGTGTGCGTGGTCAGACCTTGTAGTATCCAGTCTTAGTATAGATCTGGAGGTTTCCCTCCATCGTCATCAGGGAGCCGTAGTTTGATCCTTTCTGCACAGAAACAGAAGGAACTGGTTTTAACGGGTTCATCAGTAACTCAGTGTGAAACATGAACTCTGCTGAGTGAGTGAGTGTGTGTGTGTGTGTGTGTCGTGTTACCAGAGACATGGTGAGTCGGCTACAGGCTCTCCTCAGGACTTTATCCAGGTTACTCATCTGAACATCGTCCCAGGAAACTCTCCACAGCTGAGCGGCCAGCTCACTCTCCAGCTTCAACTTCCTGTTCAACAGACAGGAAGACAGGTGTGTGTGTGTGTGTGTGTGTGTGTGTGTGTGTGTGTGTGT
>BRZM01000911.1:0-35751 GCA_033238685.1 Lates japonicus
GGGGGTGGTATTGGTTGTGTTAGCATGTTAGCCCTGCAGGATAGCCTGTTAGCAGAGCAGCAGCAGCTCGTCGTCGCTGCTCTCCGTCTTGCCCGTGGCCTCCAAACAGATGTCAGGGATCTGCGCCGTGTGGACCATTCCGCAGTGTTCGCAGGGGCCGTCCCGCCCTCCGCGACCGCCGTTTCCTCGGTGATGACGAGGGGCATGGCCTGCAGTGGAAGAGGGGTGTGGCTCCAGGAGCGGTTGTTGGACATCGCTGACCAATGAGGAGGAGGAGGAGTCAGAGTCAGACACAGGGATCAGGAGCTCCACGTCTTCTTCTTCTTCTCTGCTCCCGTGGCGCTCAATGGTGTCGGGCCCGCCTCTTCCTGTCTCCAGCTGGCGGAGCGGGCTGTGATTGGTCCAGATCTGGTTCTGCTGGTTCTGACTGGCTCTGGTCAGGTTCCTGGCTAAACGGTGCAGGTTCTGGGCCAGACGGTGCAGTGCGGAGGTGGGCGGGGCCTGGAGCTCTGAGGCGTCGCCGTGACACTCGGGGTCTGGGTTGGACGCTGCCATGGTGATGGGACCGGAGAGGGACACGGCCTCTCTGGGCCGGTCGTGGCATCGATCTCGGCCCGGTGCCGGAGTTGCAGGGGCTGCTGACGTCGTCACGGATACTACAGCCTCGACAGCAGCGGGGGGCGGGGTTTTATGAGGGAGGGGGGCGACGGGCCCGCCCACCGCGCCCACGCCTCGCTCCCTCCCTCGCTCGCCCTCCGTGTCCGTATCATCCGAGTCCGGAGACAGCAGGTCTGAACCAGAACTCCCGGTGCTCCCGGTGCCGGCGCTGTCCTCCAGATCAGCAGAGACCAGAGCCAAAGAACCCGACCGCCGAGACCGCGAGAAGGTGAAGAGCCGGCGCCACAGGTTGCTATGACGACTGGAGGACGGGAGTCTGAGAGAGGTGAAGCCGAGCTGAGAGCGAACAGCCAGGCGGAGATTTTCCAGGACAGATGCCTGAGGACAGACAGAGAGAGGAAAAATAAAATCATCAGATACAGTTTCTACTCTGAGGTTTACTCCCTGAAGGACACCTCTCTCTGACGCCACCCTGTGGACAGGACGGTGTCCTCCAGGTGCAGGTGGTGCAGCTGCAGGTGTAGCAGTCTGAGGCAGTGAACGAATCTACAAACCTTCCTGATTTGTTTGTGTCTGAGCAGAGGATCTGATCAGAGGGTCCTGCTGTGGAACATCTGTCCTGCACAGAGGAAAGGTATACCTCCACATTTAAACTAGTCCTAGAAGTAAAGGTTGTTTTATGAGGTCAGGTGTGTGGTGGCTCTGATCACCTGAACATTTTAATTACACCAATTAAAACCAGGCAGCAACTGCAGGTTTCAACATTTGGTTTAAATATTAAAATCAGTGGTGTGGTCCTTTAACTCTGCAGCGAGACAGGGTGTATCTGTACCTGGCTCCCAGAGCACACTGGGAAATCCTCCACAGGTGGGATCAGTCCCTGGGCGATCAGCTGACCATAAGAGGGTGGGGCTTCCCTCCTCAGCAGCTCCGCTTCCACTCTGGACAGCTGTGTCTCAAAAGACCTGAAACGACCAATCAAAGAGCTCGACTCACCGACATTCAGTAACCAAACAGAAGAGGCGGTGAGGTGTAGAGCAAACAGGGTGTGCTCACCTGCGCTCGAACATGCGCAGTGAGTAGAGTTTACAGGTGCAGCCAAGGGCGATGACAAGCAGGAGGCCACAGATCAGGCTGCCGATGACGGCGGCGGTGATGACTCTGGTGGGGACGATGACCGGACAGCTCTCCTCGTCGCTGCCGTCACCACAGTCATCCTGAGCGTCGCACACCCACGACTCAAACACACAGCGGTTATTCTGCAAAGGTCAAAGGTCAGACTGAGATTACTCTGCGCAGACTCAGACTGGTCTCTGGTCTCTGGTCTGATCGGTACCTTGCAGTGGAAGTTCCCCGGCTGGCAGAAGAAGCAGTTCTTCTCGTCTGACCCGTTGGGGCAGCGGTTCTGGTAGTTGCAGCGGTCTGATCGAGGGTAACACGCTCCGTTCCTGGAACAAGGGAACTCGTCCTCCTGACACGAAGAACAGTTCAGCTCGTCCCGACCGTTGGGACAGTGCCAGTACCCATCACAGCGCTGCTGCTCAGTGAAACAGCCCCAGTTCCCCCCCACAAGGAACCTCCCAGGGAAGGCAGAACCCATCCACCTTAACAACACAGACAGAGGTTAGACAGAATGTGTCCACCTTAACAGAGAGACAGGTTAGACAGAATCTGTCCACCTTAACAACACAGAGAGAGGTTAGAATCTGTCCACCTTAAGAAGACAGGCAGGTAATGAAACTCACCTGGTAGGTGACGTTGAAGCCTCGGGCGGCGTTGATCTTGTCGGCGTAGAAGTGAACTCGGAGCTGACCGGACGATGACACCACAGCAACCGGTGCTCTGGAGTCAAAGGCAGTCAGGACCCGGAGCAGACGACGAGGGTTCTCCTCCAGACCGTCGTAGACCTTCACGTAGTCCCCGTACCCGGTCCCATCGAGTTTAAAGTCTGTGAACCTCAGGATGACCTGCAGGAGGAGGTGGGAGGAGTTAGTGAGTGTCAGTGGGAGTTGTGGCTGGGGCCTGAGGGAACAGGAAACAGGAAGTTGAGTTACCTTCCTGTGGTCTCCAGTGTCGATGAGCCAGGTGCAGTTACTTCCTGGAGGGTAGAAGTCGGGGTAGTTTGGAGAACTGAAGGAACCGTAGAAGTTCCTCAGCCACTCTCCACAGGTCGGAACGTCACAGTCGATCTCATCGCCGAGGTCCTGGAGAAAACAGTGTTAACAGACAGGAGGAGACCTGTGAGACAGGTACAGGTGTTCAGACTCTCTGACACCTGATCCACCCTGAGACTCTGAACCCTCTGGACTACGACTGGATCCTGGTCCATCTCAGTTCTTAGACCTCTGCAGTGTCAGACTCTCTCAGTAAATGCGTTGATCTGAGCTACATGATGAGTTCATAGGATTGACTCTGATCTGATCTGATCTGGGTCCGGGAGTCAATGGGTCAGGTCCAGGCGAAGTGTTACCTGGCAGTCGATGCTGCCGTCACAGCGCAGGCTGTGCGGCAGGCAGGTGTAGATGCGAGTGTAGCGGGACAGGCAGGGGAACTGGTTCAGGCTGCAGGGCTGGAAGGAGAAGGGGGAGTCCACACACAGCTCCTCGTCCGAGTTGTCTCCACACTCATCCATGGAGTTACAGCGCCACCAGTCCGGGATGCACTTCCCGTTGGAGCAGTGGAACTGGTCCACATCACAGCTGGACGCCTCCGGCTTACCTGCACAACAAAGTGAGATCAGGTACTGATTAGTTACCTGGAAACCTCTCTCCTCATCTGTTCAGGTTTCAGGAATCAGGGTCTGGATCTGTTGAACCCTCACCGGTGATATAGGACAGTCTGAAGCCTTTCCCTGTCTGACTGTCATCAGAGTGGAAGTGGATCCAGACGTGGTCCTGGGCGGAGATGTAGGGCGGCGGCAGAGAGGACCCACAGACCCGGAGTCCGTCCAGACTCCTGTAGCTACTGATGGACATCCAGTCTGAGGAGCAGCGGTGAGAACCCTGCAGGTCAAAGTCCTGGAAACTACAGAGGAGTAGGTCCGGTCAAAACCTGATTCTGTGAGGATACGACCATATATGTCCTGGGAGCAGCTTCCTGTGCTGTTGCCATGGTATCAACCTGCTTTACCTGATGGTGATGGTGTCTCCAGGTCGAGCTCTGATGTTCCAGCTGCAGTTCAGTCTGGACGGATACTGGAACGGCCAACCAGGACTGGTGATGATACCACTGGACGCCCTGAGGAGCTCGGCCACGTCACTGCAGGCTGACAGACAGACAGGTAGAGAAAGACAGACAGGTAGAGAAAGACAAGTAGAGACAGACAGGAACAGACAGGTAGAGACATGTAGAGAAAGACAGACAGGTAGAGAGAGACAGGTAGAGACAGACAAACAATTAGAGACAGACAGGTACAGACAGGTAGAGACAGACAGGTGTTGTTAGCTTCAGATTGCAGGTGTTTGTGTCCCTGATGTGTCATCAGTGTGGTCGTTAACTCACCATTAGAAATTCCTGATACATAGACATTGTCGTTCCTCTGAGAGGCAGCAATGCATCCTGGGAAGACAGCAGAGGGTCAACAGGAGGTAAACAGCAAGTAGCCGACATCACCTGTCTGTCTCTGCTAACACTGGAGCTACAACAGGCTAAAAGCTAATGCTACATATGATTTGTTACTGAAGCTTGGAGCTGAGTCTGTACACAGTCAATAACAAATGTCACAAGCTGCAATGATCAACAGCATCACCCAGCTTTATAATGACATACAGGATATTGGGGGGGGGGGGGGGGGGGGTTACTGTGAAACAAAGAGAAGCACTTTCACAAACAACTGAAACAATTAATCAATTATCAGTTATTAGTTTACACTCAGTCTTTGTCGATGGACTAATCGATGGATTGATGGTTTGAAGCTGTACAGGTGTGTGAGAGCTGATCCAGAGTCAGTGAACTCACCTGACAGTATGAACAGGTAGAGGACACACGCTGATCTGAGGGCCATAATGACCCGGATGTTCCCTCCTGCCAGGCTCATTAATGATGATGATGAAGGTCAGTAAACTGACAGCTGCATGTCAGTCACACAGTAAATAAAACTAATACACTAACGACTGATCTGAGACCCGTGTTACTGAGTTATCTGTTAGCGTAGCATCTGCTACACTCACAGTAAAACACTGATCTACCTGCTAACTAAGCTAACAGAGCTAATCCGCTCTCACATCATAAACCATCTGCTGCCGATGGAAACAAAGACAACTGACTCCCGCTAGCTAACAGCTAACGTTAGCTCTGTTAGCTAAAACAACTGAAGCTTCACAGCAGCAGCTCGCTGCGGGAACGAGCTGTGTGGTGTGAACACAGCGATACATGATAACGGGTTAGCTACCCAACATGCAACTAACTGAGTTAAATATAGATAAGTTAGCTCCCGGGCTAACCTGCTACTTCTACAAAAATAAATTAACCAGAAGCCCGGCTAACGAGGCTAACATTAATAACACTGGCCCATTTGCTGGAACATGCTAACGGAGCTAAGCGGAGCTAGCCCGTCCTCCTCTACAACACCGAGGACATAAAGTCCGGAGCGGGACAGCTAATCCGGGTTAATCAGAGTGAACCCGAGATAACTAACAGGAGCAGGTGAGAGGTTAACGGTGCGAGCGTTTCTCCGTGTGTCGGTCTGACGACATCTTCACCGTCTGTTAGCTGTTAGCTGCTAACCGTTGGCTTCGTGTCGGACTGAACAACAACAGTCTGCAGGCAGCAGAGTGAAAACCCCGCCCCCGTGTGACGACACGCAATGTTTTCTTTCTGGTTTTTTTTCTTCTCATTAAGCAACAGTAACGTGACGTCATCACACCTTCACAGACACTAATCAATATCTGATGTTTTTCTGATCAATAAATAAATAAACTGAATATTTACTTTGAGCTAATCAGTGAAATAAACGGTTCTTTCTCTGATTCTGTGAATAATTTAATTTATCAGCTGTTTCAGTTTTAAAAATTAAAGATTTCAAACACATCGACTAAAAGATTCAAAATATTAAAGTTGATTTTTATTTACATCTTGATTTGAACCAAAGAAGAAACAAACATTTAAAAGTTAAAAGTATCAGGCTGTGAAGCTCTGATTCCCTCTGTTTGAGTTTGTATTGAAGTCACTGTGACTGCAGCTGTTCTCACAGTCTTTCTTCCTCAGAAAAAAGTTCATCCAGAAACTGCTGCTGAAAATAAAAGAGTCTAAATCTTCATTAACTTCCTGTTAAACATCCACAGACAGAAACAGATGGAAGTTCATTCAGCTCCTGGTTCAGGTCTGTTAGCTGTTAGCCTAGCCTGTTAGCTGTTAGCTTAGCACAGCGCTCACAGGGAGTCAATCTGACATCAATGACCTCATGATGAAATAAGTTAAACTTTATAAAGAGCTGAGTTTACAGTATCTGACAGAGCTAATGCTAAGCTAACTGCTAATGGGTTTTTTTGACTGCAGCAGATGTGTGTGTTTTCAGTGAGTAATACAGGAGTATGCGATGTAACCTCCACCTCCTCTAACTCCGCCTCCTCTAACCTACGCCTCCCCCACCTGATGATGCTGATAAACTATTGTTTCACTCTCATCTTTAACTCGTTCAGGTACTCCCACATCAGCTTTCCATTCCCCCTCTTATCTCCGGTCATCAGGAACAAGAATTCAGAGCCACAGTGATCATCTTTAGTCAGGACTTTGTTCAGACTGACTCTCAGATTATCAGTGTGAGGTTTGAACTCAGAATCTATCTTTCTGATCTGGTCTTCCAGCTGTTCGCGGCGTGATTTAGGTTTGACGTTGCTGCAGTAGATGTGCTGCCTCTCCACCAGCAGATCCTCCAACTCTTTCAGCTCTGATAAAACATGGAGTAAAAGTGTGTTTTCCTTGTCTTCAGATGACCCTCCAAAGAATTAGGTGGAAGAGAAACTTACTGGAGTCAGTTATAAAGTCAGAGTGTTCCCTGATCTTCACCTCCACCGCCGTGGTCTTTGTCTTGAGGTTATGGATTTGCCAACCTGCAGGAGACAGAGAAAATAGAGACATGACAGAGGTTTCTCTCTGCAGGTTAAATCTGCCCTGAACTTCCTCTGCTTTTACTTTCCCTGTGTTCAAACACAAACTGAGTCAGAATCAACATGTGGAGGTGAAAACAAAGTCTCAGTTACTTACAGAGTACAGCTGCAGTTACACCTGCTGCCAGCCATCCTCCTCCTCCTCCACCACCTCCTTCTCCTCCTTCCATGTTCATGTTAGCTCTGCAGAGAAACAGACGAGTAACATTATGACCCTGAACAGAGATGATGAGTGAAGGAGGAAGAACTCAAGATTATTATCAGTTTATCAGTCTATCTGTCTATCTATCTATTTATCTGTCTATCTATCTATCTGTCTGTAACTCAGACTAAACCCAGGTTTAACTAAACCACGTTCAGATTCAGATTTCATCACAATATCTTCCTCACTGCCTGATGTCTGAAATACAGTACTCTGCTGTACTTTACCTGGTTCTGATCCTGGTTCTGTTGCCGTGTCAACGAGCTGCAGTCTGAAGCCGATCAAATGACATTGATGTGAAATGTATTTGCTTATCCTCATCAGATGACGCATGTAGAGAGACAGACAAAACCAATCTGATCAAACCTGATTTTCTCTTCCTGTCGTCCAATCACAGTGAACGGATCAGATGATGTGATCTGATGTGTTTCTGTGGTAGATCAGGTTCTACTGAGTCTCTATTTATGTTTACATACAGACAGCTCCCTGTCTTTATCCTATCTATCTATCAGGTCAAAGTCCTGATTCTTGACATCTACAGTTTTGATATTTCATTTTACCTGAACCAGAGTCTCTAGATGTTTGTATAAACATAAAACCATT
The DNA here is from genome assembly GCA_033238685.1 of Lates japonicus. Taxonomy (NCBI): domain Eukaryota; kingdom Metazoa; phylum Chordata; class Actinopteri; family Centropomidae; genus Lates; species Lates japonicus. Next base: position 7,531 of record BRZM01000911.1, read on the forward strand.
TTAATAAACTGAAACAGTGTCGACACTTTGAGAGCGCTACAGGAATCCTTGAAGAGGTGGCAGCGGTCCTTGAGGAGGTTCTTCAGCTGTGGATCATTCAGAAAGTTCTAGGGTCCTTGATGAGCCTGAGTTGAGTTAGGAGGTGCTAGGCCTATCAGAAGGTTCCAGGTGTTTTCTAAATTCTAGAGATTATTGTACAGGTTCTAAAGGTCCATGAGTAAAAAGACTCTGACGGACATATGAGATGAGATGACAGATGATGGACTGGTGATGGATTGGTGATGGATTGGTGATGGACAGATGATGGACTGATGATCAACAGATGATGGACAGATGATGGACTGATGATGGACAGATGATGGACTGATGATGGACTGATGATGGACAGGTGATGGACTGATGATGGACAGGTGATGGACAGGTGATGGACAGATGATGGACTGATGATGGACAGATGATGGACAGATGATGGACTGATGATGTACTGATGATAGACAGATGATGGACAGGTATTAGACGGAGAATGCGTTATTTGGGCAGTATTGGACGGATAGTGGACTGATGATGGACACAATGGCTCCAGACTTCTGCTCTCTTTCTTTCCATGCTTTAGTTTCACAGTCATAAGTTAAGCTCTTCCAAGTCTGTTGTTGATCGTCCTGGTCTGTAGTACGTGATGTGCTAATCTAGACCTGGTCTGATGATCTGATATAGTCTGGATGAGGCATGGTGAATCAGATTTTCATTTCCTTAGATAAAATAGTTGATCAGAAACACATCAGACACTAGGACGTTTAACCAGGTCAATGATCAATCAAAGCTTCTATCAAATAAAATACAGATGATACATCTGAAGTCAGTTTGAGTTAAGATTTCCTCTGTTTCTGTTTCCGAGTCCAATTGAATTATCTGGTCCTAGACACAGGTCAGAGCCAACTCCTCCCTCAGGACACAATCATGATCCATAATCAATGGCTGGTTAGAATCCTGTCCTCCAGTATAGAACCACATGCAGAGGCACTTATTTAACAGATGGTTTCCTGGGATACACTGACACCCAGGATAGATGGGCCGTGGTGATCATCACATCAGGGTGACATCACTGTTTCGTCAACACAGTAAACACGCCGTTTATTTCATCAATGATAAAACAGTTGGGCTCAGATCTGCTGAAGTTAAGTATTAGCAACTTTTAATGATATAAAGCATGTTTCTGGATTATATAGTGATGATGGGGACAAGATCAAGCAATCAGGTACAGTGTTAGTCGGTGATGATCAAGACAGTGACAGCTGCTGTAATTAATCAATGGGCATCTATACTTAAAATCTTAATTTTATCACTTGACTTTATTCCTCAGTGTCTAAACAGCATTGTAGATTCTACCAAGTGAGAGCTTTTGAGGAAAGTCCTTTTCTTGGTTTAACCTTTTCAGTGCTCTCATATATCACACAGACTCCATTGGCAAAACAGGGTTTACAGGGAGCTGCTGGATACCACCCTCCATCATGGTGTATTTGTGTTGCTGTATGGTACACACAGTAGCACAGGTGAAAAAGAAATCAGATGCTCTACAGTATTGAAGGAGTACACTGCAGGGCCTGTAAATCTGTGTGGGCTAGTTCACGTCAGAGAACCGTTAGCTAAGGGTTATTCTTGTGTTTTGTACCTGTATGACTGTAGTAAATAGGATAGGTACATCTATGGTGTGTTTTTCATAAGTATCTGGAAAACTGAATTTGAAAATTATTTTTCCATGCACCTCCACAGACTATTGCTTCTACCGGCAACTCTGCTATTAAACCTCATGCCGTTCTCAGTTCACCCAGTCCTCCCAGGTGCCAGTCTGGCGGCTGTAGATCCCATCACACCTGCAGAGGCCTCTTGACTTCATCAATGATTAAACATTTGGGGTTTTCTAGGATAACAGAAGAAAATCAGCAGTTTGGGTACACTTGCGCATACCATACTGCACACCTAAAACACAACACACAGCAGTTGGGCCTTTGCTTCATGATGTGAAGAGCTAAAGCTGAGTAGGATACATTAAGTAAGCTAGAGCTAGGCTAAATGCAGCCTAAAAGCTACAGAATCCGGTTATTGCCTGACATCTTGTTGATGATGATGGAGATTGATGATGAGAAAGTTTCTGCACATAGCTCTGCAGGAAGTGGGTCAGACAAAGACTGTCTCCCAGCGGCATCAGGGGTCCATTTTGTGATGATCATCAAGTTCATGTGACTCTCTGAAGCGCATCACTTGTGATGCAGCAGGGGTCTGTAGACACATCATCTGACCTGATGAGGAGTAGCAGGTGTTCTTTGTTACCTCTGTGGGTGGTAAGGTGAGTGGAGGCATCCTCCAGGATCACCATCAAGATCTTTGGCCAGAGAGGAGATGGAGTCAGGCATAAGAGTTCAGCAGAGCTGTCAGCGGGTGTAACCTTTAACTTCTGTTCGAGGGAGACAGGATCAGGTGTGTTGTTACATATGGTATACAGGTGTGTTACACTGCCACCAGTTCAGGTGTGTTGCCTGTAGTATACAGATGTGCCTGCAGTTCAAGTATACCTTGGGTGTATTCACCTCTTGGTTCAATTGTGTTACCTCTTGGTCCATCCATCACATGTGAGTCAGGTGTGCCTGTAGTGCCTCAGGTCTGATCATTGCCTCTGGTCTAGTGAGGCCCTGGGCTGCGTGCAGTTTCAAAGCTGGGAAGCGACAGCTCAGAGTCAGATCATAGATCTGAGAGTCCGACTGAGAGATCACCACCACCGCTGTGGGATCTGTAGTAGTCCTAGAGCAATGATAGTACCGCTGTGATGTCACTAATATCCTCATTAATATTGTATTATTCATGGGTGTCCTCTGACATCCACAGACCCAGATCACCCGGCAGTCTCCTGTTGAACTTCTGTTTCCAGAGGAACTGACGGAGAACGAACAGAGAACATCGAGGTCCTGACAGATGTTTGAACCTGAGCAGATATTTATAGACCTTTAATTCTGACAGATGTGTTTATAAAACGACAGATGTTTTATAGAACCCTTCAAGACCTGACTTGATGTTTTGCAGAACGTACAAATATCTAATACAGATGTTTTATAGAGACTTGACAGATGTTTACCATAGAGACCCTTCAAGACACATGTTTTTATAGGAGATGCCCACAAGACCAAGCAGATGTTATGTGAGACCTTATGAGACTAATGGTGTTTTGCCGGCCTTCTGAGACACAGCTGAATATTTTACAGGAACCTTACCTAGAACCTGACAGATGCTACCTGGGAACCTTATGGGACCCGACGGATGTTTACAGAACCTTATGAATTCTAACAGATATTTGGAACCTTGGGAACTGACAGATGTTTTTGGAATTCAGTACATTGCTGTAGGACGTGGCACAGATACTCTAGCAGCCTTGGCATTCTCCTATGTATTCTTACAGTTCATTAGAAATGAAAAGCACAAACAGCTGTTCAGTGCAGTGGTTCTCTCAAACGACTCCGAGTTTCAAGCATTTTCTTCGCTGAAAAACAAGACAAACAATGGAGACATCCAACAATTCAGACAGTAGACCAAGCGCTTTTGAGTGTAACTCACGGTACCAGGTATAACTCCTTGGTATCAGTGTAACTCTTGATGCAAAATTATAATTCAGTATCAAAATTATATACTCTCATGATATCTAAATAACATTTACAGTAACAATTTGCCAAACACTATATATAAATTTTCGCGGGTCAGTGTGATTCTTGTCTTTACTCTTCATGTTGCGGTGTTACACAATGTCATGAAATAAATATAAAGACGTCACATCCGAGTATGGACTGTGGCTTTTCAAATTAAAAGCGTGAACTTTCAGTTTAAGTTTTATTGATGTTAAAACTGTGATTTAAAACTGTTCAAGATCCGATGGTGAATAAGCTCAAGGAAAATCTAAGGATTCCTCCTGATGTTTTCCATCAGCACAACTAAGAGCTAGACCTCTGTTAGCTGGGCTCTCCTCCCTCACTATAATTGCTTCATCCTCAGGTCCTGTTAGTTGGTACAGGCGCTGGTGTGGATCACCTCAGGTCTTTGGTGCAGGAGTGGGTGGTGCAGGCAGGGGATGAGGCGGGTGTTGGTGGTGGCTGGCTTGTGTTTTCCTTCTGTGTTTATAGTTTTGTAGTTTAGAATCATATTTCTCTAAGATGGAATCTGCTGATCAGACCATCAATCCACCATGGTAACAACAAACGGCTGATGGGCGAGCCAGACAGGCTCAAGTTCTTGGTTCAATTAAACAGGCAGGAAAAACGATCAGCAACGTATCCTGCTCATCATTTAGTGGTTGGACGGGTTGCTCTGGAATGGTCAGGCGTCAAGCCGGGAGAGATCCAGTTCTTGCAGGTGAGAGGTCACATCAGGGCACGGTCATGGTGATCCATGACCTCTGAGGATATCACAGGACGATCCTTGAGGTTCCTGCAGCAGGGTCACTGGAAGTGTATTGCAGTGTTTATCTGGGTTGGCCTGTGTGTGAGGTGTGTGTGTGTGTGAGTATGTGCCTGAGCTTGGTCGAGGCGGGCGATGCTGATCAGGTCATCGGGCTGATCTGGGGGAGGCATCTGCGATGGGCCACCTCCGCCTTCTTGCGCCGGCGACTGCAGGCAGGAGTAGTGATACCTCATCAGCCAGTCAATAACACTCAATGCCTGGCTGGTCAACTCATTTGAAGTCCGATACCATGACACTGCAGTTTCAGGCTACCGTTCGAGGACGGTGGGTGACAGTGAGACAGATGGGAGAACGTTGAGAGGCAAATCAAATCAATAGCATGTCTTGTATGGTTTGGTGGAGGTCGAGGTCAGAAGACCGGCTCAGCCTTCATTGTGGCTCCACAGATCTGCGGTCACCTGCGGACGAGGGCAGTCAGAGAATACAGTATCACGTTATCTTGATTCAAAGTAAGTTTATCAGCCAGGTAAAGTTTTGGAATTATTTGTGGTGGATCGGTGAATCTCTTTTGGGGTAGACATATTACTGGAATCCACTTTGATTGGCCTATAGTTTTTGGTCATTTCCTGTACATTGGGTTGTAGATCGGACTGAAGCGCTGCGTATTAGAAAGTGGGGCGGACAGGTGGAAGGATGCTGGAGCCGGACCTTTTTGTGTTTCACTCTGGGGAGGGTTCTGGCTCCGCCTCCATTTACCTGGTGGATGGACACCTGGGTGGCTATGGTGATCCCCGGCATCACAGGCCAGGTAGTCTCTCCTTTGGTGTGCCTGGTGGAGTGACAGGGGACAGCGATGATCAGTTCTAGCCCAGGTGGCCAGTCAGGACTCTGATAAATCACTGCTCCTTTTGGGATGTTGGACTTGAGGCGGATCCTGGTTTAGCTCTCCCCTCAGCCTACATGGTGAGACCCGCCCCTCTGCTGGCTCCACCTCCTGCATTGAGGCATCGGCATGAAGGCTGACCTGTCTATCATGAGAGGAGACATGGAACCAAGACCACAGTCCCTGAGGCTTTTAGAGAGAGACCTTGGTGGTGGAGAGAGGAGGAGGGAGGAGAGGGAGGAGAGAGAGAGGGAGAGAGGAGAGAGAGGAGGTCCTTACAGAGTAGCTGACAGACAGACAGGTGGGTTGGGTCCAGGCGGCCTCTTCACAGCTCATACCTGGACTGTCTTCTACACAGCAGACAGGCCTCCCAGGACCTGACCGGAGCCGTCCTAATGTGCTACTGGGATGCAGTGCAGGTACACTGATACACAGGTACACACAGTGCCACACAATACACCCGTGCCACAGTACACACATTGCTGTGCTATACACAATATGATTATTTCTATGACAACTGGCAGCATGATCATCCTTACAGGTGGGTTACGATCACGGGGCCGCACTGTCCTGATGGAACCTGGTGGACAGGGCGGACCACTGTGACCCCGGTACTGAACACTGGGTGGCCTGCACATTTATCTTTGTGAGGGACAGTTTTGGTTAACTACCAGGGGTAACTGTAGAACACCCATGAATTACCATAATTCAGTGATTTGCTATGTTACCCAGAAGGACGTATGAGGCGAGGGCATTGCAGATCTTTGGGTTTTGGAGTTAGATCTGTTCCTCTGGTTCGTTGACCTGCGGAGACAGACGGGTTACCATTCCATGAGACAATGCAGGTGTTCTTCAGGTGTTATCAGACTGGTGGAGGGAGTGAGGTGACGTGGTGCCTCTGGCGGGGGCACAGGTGAGTCAGGGCAACAGAACCTCTAAATGGATGTGACGGTCACAGGACGTGAGGACTGAGCACTGCGGGGCAGCGGCAGCCTGTCAAGCGGATCCTGCTGCTGCCACAGGAGCCGCTGCACACAGACCGGTGGAGACAGACAGGTGGGAGACAGGCAGGAGACAGACAGGTGGAGAGACAGACTGAGAACGGAACAGCAGACAGGAGGAGGAGAGACAGACTGGGTAGATGCAGACAGGAGAATAGACATGGGTGGGAGAGATGGGAGAGACCAGACGGTGGAGTCTTGAGGATGAGTCATAGTTCTCCTCTGTATTATATCCAGTGCAGTTAGTTGAGTGAGGCATTTCATGGGCAGTCTCCTAAATCTGTGAAAATTGCCTCAGGCAGGGGTTGTACAGGACTCTGGTGACCAGTAGAGGGATTTTGAGGCGGGCAGGGGTGCATCTGTGTTTGTGGCCAGAATCTGGGCAGTCCTCAGTGAAGCCACAGGTCATGTCCTGCTTGTGAGCTATACGTCTCATCAGCCAGTTTGATCAGCCCATCACAGTGGATTGAAAACATTTTCGGGATGGGTGAGACTGACAGGTGAGAGAGAGACAGATGAGAGGGTGGGCATGATGTGGATTTGGTTTAAAATCCCAAACCCACTGAAGCTCTGATCAATTCTTCAGCTGATCAGTGTCCAAAATTATCAAAATGGCTGATGTCTCAAGGCCTTGAAGTTGTTTATAGCCGACAGCCGAACAGTTCAAAACACTAAGAGATACCTGAGGCTCTGAAACTGTACTGGCTCTGTTCTCTTTGTATCTTAGATTATTTATTGGTTTATCAATTTTAATTAAAACCAGTTATCCTCTTGACCCTAATTAATCACACTATCCAATATCTCCTGTGAGCACCTGGACCTCTTTTTTTGAGTTCTCTTTGGATCATATCAAGAAGCTATTTCTCCTCATCCCAGCCTGTTCACTCCTCTAACCTTTTTTAAATTCTCTTTGATTTTTACAGTATTTCTTAACTCTGTACCATCATTTTCCATTATAACTTTCCTGCTTTAATGGATTATACAAGTGTATTATATGATGAACCTCTCACAGTGACACATTTAACATCACGTATTTCTTTGGTTCTACTTTAGATCCTTGATGAAATGACATTTATCAATATTCTTTAAAATCATTATTGCGTATTCTCTCTTTTGGTGTATTCTCTTTTGCATCACATTATACACTGCAGTAGACATGGTGGGTGTTTTTCTTCCTCGATCAGTGAGGATGAAGCTGGTGTCTCTTAGATCTGTTGATGACCCGGATGAATCATCATGCCCCACTGAAGAAGACTCTGGCGGCTGAGAGAGAAGTCTACGAATCGAACAGACTGAAACAAGTCAGCTCAAAGCACACTGTTAGAGCGAACAGAATTGTTCAGATATTCTAGGTGTCTGTGGCCCAATAAAGTTCAGCTGAAACTTTGGACTCCCGCAGTCTCACAGGCTGAATTTCAGCAGATCACCTGGTGTGCCTGGTACTCATTGAAATTGTCTCCAGGCTGTCCTCTCTGCCAGACAGTTGATAGCTCCTTCCAGTGGCGTCTGGCAGGATCGTCTCACCCTGTCACTTGCATGGACTTCTCTCTGCACACAGGTTAGCACTATTAGCATTCTCTCACTCTAAACCATTGGGAGGTTAGCATCATGCCACTTAGGGCTCACCTGGTAAGTCTCGGGTTCTCCATTTTGTCCAGGAGTATTGAGTTAAGTCCTTGTTCTGATTGGTTAGATCTTCTTACCGTCCAGATGACGTATTAATGTGAAATCTGCCCTGCTCCATGGGATATTTCCCACCGTGTTCCTGATGTCTGAGGCAGGCAGGCGAGCAGAGCGTTGAACATCAGGCGGCAGGTTAACATCAGGCGAGAACGTAAGCGGCAGAGACATCAGAGCGACAGAGACATCAGTGAGCGAAACGCCAAGCGAGAACATAAAGCGACAGGGGTATCAGAGCGGCAGAGAACATCAAAACGGCAGAGAACATCCAGAGCAGAGAACATCAAAACGACAGAGAACATCAAAACGGCAGAGAACATCAGAACGACAGAGAACATCAGAATGGCAGAGAACATCAAAACGGAAGACATCAGGCAGGCAGACCTCCGGCGACGAAGACAAGGCTCAAGCGGCAGAACATCAAGAACGTGGAACATCAAGGCCAGCAGAGGAACATCAGGGCAACAGGAACATCAAATGACCAGAGACATCAGGGGCATCCATAGGCAGTGAGAGAGAGCATCAGGCGACGAACATCAAGCGACCGAGGGTATGGAGAACATCAGGCAGAACATCACTAAGCGGCAGAGAACATCAGAACGACAGAGAGCATCAGAGTGACAGAGAACATCAGAGAACATCAAAACGGCAGAGAACATCAAAATGGCAGAGAACATCAGAATGACAGAACATCAAAACGACAGAACAACAGAACATTAGAAAATGACAGAACGTCAGACTGACAGAACGACAGAGAAAGACAGAGAACGTCAGAGAACAACTGAATGACGAGAACATCGAGAGAACGTGGGCGTCAGAACGCATCGGAATGACCGGAACAACAGAACATTAGAGGCCTGCAGGCGTCACGCAGACGCGACAGGCGACGGGGAAGACGGAGGCGTCAGAGGAACATCGGAATGACGAGAGGCGTCGAACATCAAGCGACGAGAGAACGTAGGCGGCAGAATGACGAAGACGTAGAGGCATCAGGCATTAGAACATCCGGGCCGCGGGCGTCTGGAGCATTTAGAGATGACAGGCGTCAGAACGACGAAGACGAAGGCGTCAGAGAACATCAAGAATGACAGAAGCATCCAGAAGACATCAAGCGACAGAGGGCATCAAACTGACCAGAATGAGAGGCATCAGAGAGGCAGGAAGCGTCAGAATACTACAGAATGACAGAGCGTGGGAACGTGGGGCGGCAGGCGTGGACGACGAAGACAGAAGGCGTCAGAGAACATCACAGAGATGACTGAAGAGGCGTCGAGGGCATCCGGCGACGGAGAACATCAGAGCATGGGGCATCAGAGGCGTCAGGCGATCAGAGAACATCGGAATGACAGGCGTCAGAACATTGAGGCGGGCGTCAGGGCTGACGGGCGACAGAAGACAGAGGCGTCCCGAGAGACGCTCCTGAATGGCAGAACGGCGGAACGTTAAGGCGGCGGGCGTCGGGCCGTTGAGAGGGCAGAGGCGTGAGGCATCAGAATGACGAAACGTCAAGGGCATCAAGCGACGGAAGGCACTTCCGGAAGGCGACGGAGATGACGGGGCATCAGAGAGGCGCGGTCCAGAACATCAGATGACGGGCGTGGAACATTGCAGGGGCGACGGGCGTCAGGCCGACGAAGAAGATGAGGCGTCAGAACATCAGAATGACGAAGGCGTCAGGAACATCAAAGCGACAGAGAACATCAGAGCGACAGGGCCGGCATCAGAGAGGCGGCCAGGCGTCAAGAGACATCACAGAATGACAGAGCGTCGAACGTAGGGAATGACGGGCGTCAACAGACTGGCAAACGACGAAAAGACATGAGAATAAGAACATCCGAATGACAGAGGCGTCAGAGAACATCAAAGCGACAGAACATCCGGGCGACAGGGCAGGGAGACATCAGAGAGGCAGGCGTGGGGAGAACATCTAGGCGGAAACGTCTTGCAGCGGTAGGGCGTGGCGACAGAATGTCCTGCAGATGACAGGCGACAGAGACATATGATGAGAGCAGCCCAGTATACTCAGATATCTGTAGAGAAGAGGACAGTAAAACAGCGGAGAACCCAAGAAGACCTGAAGGCCCGCAAGTTCTCTGATCAAAAGGAGACGCCCTCCTCCTCGTAATACAGAATTACGTGTTGATACTCATCACCACTTCTGCCCCTCCGTCCTCACTCTCCTCCTCCCTCTCTCTCCTCTGTCACAGGCCACACAGCAGGGGAACAGGTGACATTCTAAAGACACTGCAAGACAGCAGCAGCAATCCAGCTGCCTCCGTGGGCTGGTGAACTCTCTGCAGGCTGCTCCTCACCTCTCCTCCTCCTCTTGTCATCATCCTGTAGCGTCCTCCTCTTCATCTTCATCCCGTCTCACTATCAACTCCCACAGGTCCACTCCAGTCCTGAGTAGACACTGTCCTCACTGTCTGACAGATCTTCATCCTCCTCCTCTTCTTCAGCAGGTTTGTTGTTGAAGTTAAAAATCTGGAGAAGAAACAGATTTAAATTTCTGAACCAGACTCCATTCAAAAACCTGCTGATTTTAGAAGAGCTGATTAAACATGAATATTAATGATAGCATCACAAACCTAAAAATACTGAGGACACTTTCTCAGACGTCTGACGTCACTTCCTGTGTCAACATAAATAAATCTCAGGATGAAAACTGCTTTCTGTTGTAATTAAATCTAATTTAAGTTAAAGGTTTGAATCTGATCAACAGACCTGATCCTGAACAGGTTTATTAAAGTCTGAGAACATCTTAAAACCGACAGATTTTAAGTGGAGTTTGCGGTTAGCTGTGCTGAGAGAGAAACAGGAGGGCTAACATGCTAACAGCCATGATGCTAGCTACCTGTCTGATGTTTACAGTATCAGCAGCTGACTGTGTGTCAGTCTCTCGGTTCTTTATTAAACTCTCCGCTTTGATCATCAGACCTCTGATGTGTCCAGCTACGTTTTTCACGGTCTGAGAAAGAGCAGAACATCTTAAAATAGAAAGATTCTGAATGGAGTTTGGTGTGGGTCTCTGTGTGTGCACTGAGGACTGACTAACAGTTAAATCTGTACTGTGTTAACTGCAGTTTTGTTTTAGTTAATAACATTAATGATTCCAGTGTTAAATTATTTAACTATAGCTATGATTAGCCTGTTTGTTTTCAGGAGGATCGGCCTGATAAACACTGTCCTGTCTCCACTCAGAACTCCGTTAAAAATCTGATCATTTTAATCGGCTCTGTTTCTGATGGACGGTTTATAAACTCCTCTGAGGATCAGCTGGACTCGGTCTGGTCTCCTCTTCAGTTCGGCTCAGCTCTCTGAACAGTCACACCCTCAGTACTCTGTATTTTCACTATTTATCTGTTAAATAGTAGCATGTTAGCATGCTAACAGCTAGCCGCACGACTTCCCCCATTAATCCCAGTCCTAGTCCTGGTCCCGGTCCTGTCTGTCTGGGTCTCACCTGGTCCTGCTCCTGCTCCTCCTCCTCCTCCTCTTTATTCCTCTTCCTCGCTGTTTTCTCTCGGACTTTCTTCATCTCTTCTCTCTGTTTGCTGCTCCGCATGCTTCCGCTGCTCGCCTCCATTACACCACGTGGGAGCCTCAAGGGTCAGAGGTCACACGTCACAGCAGGAGAATTGAATGTTGGCGCCATCTTCCGGTCGTCATCATCATCGTCATCACCATGGTAACAGCTCTGTGGTTTGATTAAGCTGCTTGGTTTTTTTTTTAATTGACACTTTAATATGAAACAATTTAACTCAGTGGTTTTATGTCCTGACAGAGGTGCGTTTGTTTTCTACACCAGCTCAGTCCTGATACCGCCCCCCCCAGCTCAGCTACGTACTGGAGGAGGTCAGTGTGACGTCATTGCCTGGTCATGTGACTCCTAAACCAGACTAAGAGGATTAATGCGTTTCTTTCTTCAGCTGCTGTTTTTATTCACACAGAAGAAGAAACGAGTCTGTGGATGAACAGCTGATTGATTGATTGATTGACAGATGAGGCTGAATGTGTTTCTGTTGCTGATCTGCTGCGTCTGTCTGAGGAGGGTCGACCTCAGTCTGCCTGACTTCATACCTGTAACACCTCCGCTGCAGGTAGGACAGGTGCATGCTGGGAAAGAATTTAAACCATGCTCTGAAGCTGATCAGTACTGATCAATATTAATCAATCACAGATCTCCCACACTTTTTAACACCTTGTGAGTTTTAACATGTGTCTGTCCTGTCAATAAAGTTAACTCAGCTCAGGAGGTCAGATGTCAGAGACCTGGTTCAGGTCTGACTCTGTGACCACATTAAATCCTGGTCTTGTTCTGTCAGGTCAAAGCGTCGGTGACGAGGACCGACTTCACTCGACTTCCTGGACTCTGTCAACGCCTGAAGAGACGCAGAGTCACCATCCTGGTAAAACTCACTCACCTGTACAATCACCTGTCACTAACCTGTTCACTCACCTGTACACTCACCTGTCACTAACCTGTTCACTCACCTGTACACCCCCCTCCCAGTGTCGCCTGGAGAAGTTCTGTTGGCGGGTGCGGGGCCAGGGGCGGAGTCAGGGGCGAGGTCAGAAGAATCAGTCCGGTCAGGTGTGTCGCTGTCCACGGGGCTCCAGGTGTTCACATTTTTTTGTCCACAGTCTCTGAAGCTTTACATCATACCTGTGACGTCACAAACCAAGTTTTTCTGTTTTTGTAAAAGAATCAAACCTTTTACATTTTACATGTAAATTATTTATTTATTTGATAACTTATTGTTTTCATGTGTGAAACTACTCATGTTGATCATGTATTGATTGATGTATTGATCTCTGAGCAGAAATTTCGAGTACGCTTTGTCTAATGTACTCGGAGTAACAGAATTAGATCCCTGCCAAATAAACCTTCTGTCATAATCATGAAACATTTTGGCTTTCAAACAACTACTAATACATTTATTATTACATTTTTTATCAATCAGATTACATTACCCTATCAATAAATTTGGTAGTACTGATGAGGAATTATTATACATCATAAAATTTTTAATCAAGTGAACCAGAGGCAGCAGAATCAGTTTACATAGTTTGTTATATTCTCTTTGAGAACAATTTAAATTATATTTTTCTGTAAATTTTGTGTAACTTAAATGACACCGTTATCATCCATTAAATCTGATATATATATAATATCTTTCTTAAACCAATCGCTCTTGAAAATTGATTTTCGATTTAGAGTTATTACTCTGTTGTTCCATAAGGTTGAATTGTGGGGACAAAAATGGTGGGTAAATATCATCTTCCAGAAATGCAAAATCTGCTTGCGAAAATTTGATAGCTTTATCAAGATCCTGTTCACCTCAAAATTACATTTCAAAGTAAAGTCTAAACCTCCTATTTTTTCAAACAAGGACCTTGGAATGTGAAACCACATGGAGTCTGGTTGTGACAGACAAGATTTTGATCCAATTGATTCTAGAGGTGCCAACCATAGCTTCAAAATCTGGAGCTTTGATACCACCTTATCATACTCCTTCACCAGCTGAGACCTTTTAATGTAGTGGGTTTTATCGTCCACAAAAATTGGAAAATAACTGTGTTAGCTTTATTTATGTTCTTAGGGGAAATATATAGGGAATGACAGGGATAAATCATTTTGGAAATACCTTCAGCTTTAGCTAGAATGGTTCTGCCAAAAATAGTAAGGTTTTTAGATATCATCAGCCCTAGATATTTAACTTTCACACACACAGATTCAACTCTAATTGAGGCAATACAGGAGTCAGAGCTCATATGAATAGGGAGTGGTTAGCATTTTTTAATATTAAGTGATAAACCAGATGCTTTAGAGAAGGTTGAGATAATACTGAGAGTTTTGTCTATCATTGATTTATCTTTTAAAAAGATAGAATTAGCAAATTGACTAATTTTAAACTCTTTGTTAAAAATTGTTATTCCTTATTGATTAGTAATGTTAACAGTTGTGTTGCCAATATAAAAATCTTTGGGGAAATAGGGCAACCCTGCCGACTTCCACGTAGCACCTTAAAACTAGGAGTCATTCCTGGGTTTAGAGAGACTGTGCTACTGATGTCATTGTAAAACATTTCAATGACGTCACAGAATTTACTCCCGAAGCCCAAAAATTGTAACGTCTTCAACAAAAAGGGATGTTCAACTGTGTCAAACGCCTTAAAGAAGTCTAAAAACAACACATAACTGTCTGTTGTGATATACTCTCTATAACCTAATAGGTCTAGAATCAGTCTAGTGTGGTTATGTATGTTTCTACCTTTCACAAAAGCTGATTGGCACTCATTCACTAATTTTGATGACCCCATATCTAATCTTTTGGAGTATGCATGTGCTAGCAACTTAGAGTCATTACATAATAAGGTAATTGGCCTCCAGTTATCCAGCAACAGTTTATCCTTATCCCGGCTTTGGAATTAAGGTTATAACACCCCTTTTCATGGTAGGGGACAGGTGACCAGTCGAAATACATTCCAGGAAGGCATTGTAAAGCAGTATTCTGATATCATTCCAAAAATGGACATAAAATGCCACTGTTAATCCATCCATTCCCGGAGACTTCCCTTTCGACATCTGCCTAATTGCTATGTCAAACTCTTCAATTCTAAGCTTATCCTCCAAATGTTCCCTAAAATTCTCATCGATTATTTTACTACATTCCCTAATTTTTTCAAAAAATATTTGACAATCATCCATTGAGAATTTGGATATATACAACTCATTATAGAAATGTCTTATTTCCTTATTGACTTGATCTTGGTTGTCAGTGCTAATATTATTAATAAGTAGCTTATTAATTTTCTTTTTTGTTTGTCGTTGTTTTTCCAGACTAAAGAAATAGGAAGTATTTTTTTCTCCTTCCTCGAGCCAGTGAGCTCTTGAGTGTATAAATGCTCCTTTTGCTTTCTCCAAATATAGGCTGTCCAATTTGTTTTGCAGGTTATTTAATTTGACTTATTCTTCTAAAGATAAGTCAGGTTTTTGACATATTCTATTCATATAATTAATAATGTCTTGTTGTTTTCGTTTCTTAGTTTTAGAGATGCATTTACTAGTTTTAATGGCAATTTCTTTAATTTTAAATTTAAACCACTCCCATTTACTCAATGGCTACATTTCTAGTTGATTAATTTCATTTAACAAGTTTTTGGTTTCATTGCAAAAGTCCTCATTGTCTAGAAGGCTACTATTAAACTTCCATAAAGAGTTATGGATAGGCTCAACCCCATCTAGTTGAAAAGAAATTGAAACAGTACAGTGGTCAGTTAGGAGTGATGGTGATATTTCACATTTAAGAACCTTATTTATCAGGTTGGTAGAGATTAACCAGAAGTCTAATCTTGAGCATTGACCACTGTTAGCCGAATTATACCATGTATTGTTTGGTGTCGGAGTTGAGTAATCAATGTTACCACCGGGTGGCGCCGCGCGGCCTGATGACGTTTTTTTGTTCCAACGTTTACGTCTCCAACAAACCAGACGACGACAGGAAGTGACGCATTTGGACCTTCAAAGTAAATTATATTTTTATTACATTTGGACTCGCGGCTTGTCCAGAAACACAGCGGCTATATTTATTTATTTACATTTAAAAACATTGACTACATGTTCTGACATGTACGTGTTGCGGTGATATATAATATAAATAAACTTCACTGTAAAATAAAACATTATATCTACAGACGTGTGATGATGCTTTTATTCTGAAGACGCCACACAGGAAGTGTAACCTGTGTGTTTTGACGGTAACTTGTCGGTGTGAGGCCGCAGACTCGGTAACGGTCGGTGGATTGAACCAGATTTCCGTGGATTTAACGGTGGATTAAACGGTCAAACCGTGTTTCTCTGCCAGTTATTAACGTTGTCTCCTTTCCCCCGTTCCCGCGCTGATTTTAAAATGGCGGCTGTTTCAGCGGATTACGGTGAGTGCTCTGAGCTGGAGCTAAGCTAGCTAACGTTAGCATGTACGTGTAGGAAAACACAGTGTTAGCATTAGCAGGTAAACAGTTGGACTGTTTCTGACGGTTTTAATTCAAGTAGTTTCTTATCGTGATATTTTCTGTTCTTAGCTCGGTTCAAACTCTACGGTCATATCGTCCGCAACGTTAGCCCGTTAGCTAACCTGCTAACGTTAGCTTGTTAGTTAACGCTTGATGTGTGTACAGATTAAATCAGCAGGTTCATAACATTTTACTCAGAACTATTGATTGATTATCAGCTGTCAGCTGATTGATTAACGTAAACTACAGTTTGTCACGTGTCAGTTTCTGATAAATAAATGTAAAGCATCATCACTGGAACTGAAACCTGAGGTGTTTGTCATGTTTGTCAGACTGAGTCTGTTCAGAGTGAAGGAGCTGTTATTGATCTGATTTACTGATGATGTGTTTCAGGTTGCAGCAGCCCGGAGCCTTAAACTCTGAGTTCAGTGGAGTCGACATGTGAACAGACAGACAGGAGTCCAGCACAGACAGACATCAACCAGGACCAGGATCAGAGAGTCAGAGTGGCTGTGGCGTCGTCCTGGTGGAGGAGCAGGCTGATGGAGAGCGACTGCCGGATCCCCGTGGCGTGTTGTCGGCCTCGAGTCCTTGTCCTCCACGCCCTGTTCTGGGGCCTTGTCTCCCTCAGGTCAGTCTGTCCTCAGAGGTCAGAGGTCAGTCTGGGGTTCTGGTTCTGACCTGTGTTTGTGTTTCAGGGTCTTCGGAGCAGCTCTGCTGAGTGAAGAGAAAACTCCAGGTACCAGCAGTTCACTAACTTTACCCATGATGCTGTTCTCCTTCAGTCTGACTTCTGACCTCTGACCTTCTTCCTCTGCAGCAGTCAGACCCTTGGTCGCCCCCTGCTGGCTGCAGGAGGAGTTTGTAGTGACAGCCGTGTGTTCACAGTGTAACGCCTTCCAGACGGTAAGTCCTTCAAAATAAAAGCATCAGAGTGTTCCTGAAGGCAGCATCAGTGAGAGGTTCATGGTTGGTTCGGTGTTGGTGTTTCAGAAGTCGTGGTCGGCCTGTGGACAGACGGGGTACGTGGAGAGAGTCAACTGCACCAAGTCCAACAGAGAAGAGTACAAGAGGTGAGGAGGGAGGAGGGAGGAGGAGGGAGGAGGGAGGAGGAGGAGGAGGGAGGGGGGGGCTGTATGTAGAAAGGAAACAGAGAAATAATCTGCTGCCCCCCCCCCAGCTGCCGCTCTGCAGTGATGGAGGAACATCTCTTCTGGAAATTCGAGGCAGCCATGTTGGCTCTGATGGTTGTCTTCGCCGTCCTGGTCGTCGTCCGTCAGCGATGGCTCGACCGCCTGGCATCTGAAAAGGTCCGCCGACAGATCGAGTCCATCTAGTACACCAGAGAGACCTGGACTGAGAGGTTTTGATCCTGCAGCAGTACTTCAACAGTTTAAACTGATCCAGATTCAGAGTTTGGACGGAGGTGGATCAGGACTACAGAAACCTGCAGGGACCTGGACTTCCTGTTTTGAACCTGAACTTTATTGAACATGATGTTAGAGACAGAAGGAAACCAGCACAGGGTCAAACACTACGGCTGTGACATCATCACCTAAACCCTCTGAGTGAACTGATGACGACGTGTTTTATTTTGAAAGTTTGACTGTAAATACGTTTGTTTTTCTGTGAAATAAAATGAAACTGAAACTGAGTTTGTTCAAAAGGTTTGTATTCAGATAAAAACTGATTCAGGAAATTAAACAACAACATAATTCAAACTATAATCAATATCACTATTGATCTATCGATCGATCAGCTTCAACATGTCGAAACTGATCGATCGATCAGACATAATAAAAATATTTTAAAAATCCAGGGTCTGGATTGGCTTATGGGACAGTGAGGGGCGGGGCTTCAGGACAGTGATGTCACTGTGATGTCATCTGTCTTTCAGCAGGTCCTTAAAAACAAAAATTTAAAACAGTCTCTGTCATCTGATTGGCTGACACTGGCCGTCAGTTGATTGGCTCGTAGGCTGTCGTCGAGGCCACCGCCCTCTTCTTCACACAGACCCAGACTCCACCCAGCAGCAGCAGGACCACTGGCATCCCCAGACCCACCGCCATGATGGTGACGACCAGCGGAGAGAAGGAGTCAACGGGAGGAGAGCCAACGCCCACCAGCATCGTCCTGAAGGAGAGAGGCGGAGTGTCAGGAGGAGAAACAGTGACATCATCAGAGATCATCCAATCACAGAGCTGGTACTGACCAGCTGAGGAACCTGGTGCTGTTGTAGAATGGTTCTCCTCCAAGGCCGAAGCTCACGTTCAGCCCGAACACGTCCGGGTCCGAGTAGAAGGCTCGGATCAGACCAGACGGCGCAGCCTTGCCGCTCTGAGGCCGAGGGTCGGAGTGACGGCACGGTGTGGCGTCCTCCAGAACCGGGTCAGACCGACGGTACGCCACCGGCTTCCACTGCACGAAACCCAGAATGTCAGAACTGCCGTTCTCTGAGGAGACCCACCGAGACACCTGAGGAACAGGAAGTACAGGGTTAACTGAGACGCCTGAGGTCAGAGCTCAACAGGAAGTATCTGTTTCCTGTTTATAAATAAAGTATTGAATCATTGATTACCTGGAATATTGAGGGCGTGTACTCGTCATCGATCGACTGATGAACCTCCACCCTGCTCGGAGGATCAGCCCTGCCTACGGCTTGCAGCTCCAATAGGAACCTGGAACGAGTCGCCCGTGGCAACAGGCCGTCGAGCCACACCCCCAACTGGGAGGAGTTAGCTGTGTGGAGGAGGCGGGGCCAGGACTGACTACGCCCCTCTGAGTCAAATACAGACAACTGGAAAACAAAGAGATGAATAATCAATAATACTGTTGATCAACGAGTCTGTTCAGATCAATAAAATACAAACGTGCTGACGTGTTTAAAATGAATCTTTAAAAGGTCACATGTCATTGGACCTCTGCCTCTGATGTCATCATCTGTTGATGACGTCATCAAATTGTAACATTGGATAGAAACAGTGAGAGTCAGAGGTCAGAGGTCATGTGACCCCACTGTCAGCTGTAGTTGAACCGTGACCTCTGACCTTCAGGCAGAGCAAGCCGTTGGTGGCGTTGGGGGCGGAGCCACAGAGCAGAGCGGTTGGACCCGACAGATTCAGACGAGACCAGGTGAAGTCCTGCAGCTCATACGGTGGGAGGAGGTCAGAGGTCGGATCGGCTGTGTCGTTCGCGTCATCGTACTCCAACAGCTGCAACATCAGGAGGCGTTAACTTCCTGCTCAATACTTCAAAATAAAACACAGTCTGTTAAGGTGGACAGGCTGAGTTAAGATGGACAGTCTGATTTAAGGCGGACAGTCTGATTTAAAGCGGACAGGCTCATTTAAGGTGGACAGTCTGATTTAAGGCGGACAGGCTGAGTTAAGGTGGATGTTTCTGACCCTGCTGAAGACGACGGCGGTGCTGTACTGGACGCTGTTCTCTGGCTCCACCTTCAGGCTGCCGCTGGTGTTAGGAGCAACAAACTGAGACCAGTCGACCTGAGAGAGAAAATAAACAAACTAACAAACATCAGCCTCTATGAATAGAGATGTGAAGGGTCAGAATATTAGGAACACCTCTGAATACGGCTCTGAGATCAGACTGAGCAGGTGTTCCTAATAAAGTGGACACTCATTACTCAGCTGTTTCCTGTTGACAGACTGAAATCTGAGAAAGAAACAAACTGAGGTCAATGACCTGAAGTCCCAGAGTCTCAGACCTGGTCCAGGTCTCTGAGAAGAGCAGCTCAGGTTTAACTCGGAGGTAAATCTGACCTTCACAGTAGAAGAAGAAGAGTTGGTGTGGACGAGCAGCAGCGTCGGCGCCCCCCGACTGCAGAACAGGAAGTGCAGCGTGTCGTTGTCTCCCACGGCTCTCACGTGCAGCAGGTCGCCACCAGGAAATGTCGAGGTCGAACCAGGGTTCAGCTCTACTGACAACTGAGGGAGAGAAGAAGAAACTAATCATCAGTGATCAAAAGGCTGACACTGATTGGTCAGAGTCTGGTTGATCAGCTCCTGGAGAAAATCTAATCAAACTCTCCTGAACTTTCTCCTTATTGATCTTTTAAATCATTGATTTCTGCAGATCAATAACACAGAAATAAACAATTAAAAAATTAAATATATTGTTATTATTCTTCTTTCAGAATAAAAGCACAGATCAATAACCTGATGACATCACAGCTGAAGTATTGATCGATCAGTTTGTTGTTAACTCCTCAGACTCTTCAACACTTTCAGGTTTTTAATTGAGATTAAACTCATTTTAAGGTGAAAACACACCGGAAGTTAAAAGCCCGTGTTTCAGATTAAAACGACACATCATCAGTTGAATTCAAAATAAAACTGTTTTTATATTTTAACTGTAATAAAGGAAACAATCAGTTTAAACTGAACAGACAGAAACTTTCACTTCCTGTCAGGTCGGTTCCGTCTCCGTCTGTTTCTCAGCTGTTATCGATCGTTTTTCATTGATTAATTGATTAAATCGATATATTTTCTCACCTGTCGTATGAAAGTTTCTCCTCCGCTGAATAAAGTAAAAACGCTGAAGAGAAAAACCAGAGCTCGACTCGAACACAACGCAGCCGCCGCCATCTTTGTTGTGACTGAGCCGCGGGTCACATGACCTCCTCCTTCATATGTCAGCTGACCGCTCAGATGCCCCGCCCCCGAACTTTTAAAAAGAATCTTTATTGACAAAACGAGTTAACAACAGTTTGAGGATAAAAATTAAACAAATACACAAAACGTTCAGTAATAAATCTGAATGAACCAGGTGACGTCAGTTACCGGAAATACTGATATTGATCACAGGTCAGGTCACTGAACGTCTGATTATTGTTAAAATATGTTTCATCTGTTCTGATTAAATTTGTTCATTAAACAGTTCAACTCATTGTCCTGTTTTATTTCACATCAAACATGAATCAGAAAAAATCATCATGTTGATTAATTAATAATCAATAATCAATCTGTCAGTGAATTCAAAAGAATTATTTCTACCATTTTTCTCAGGTTGTTTTCATTTATTATTTCCTGTTTATTTAACAGTTGAAATAAACTTTAACATTTGTTCTAATCTTCTCCTGAGGTTTGATTTTCTCTTATGTTAACAGCTCAGGTGAGTCTGACAGGTGAACAGGTGTAAACATCTGGTGACATCATCAGGAAGTCAGAGCCAATCAGATCAGGTTTCTAACTTAAACTTTATTGACAGTTTGAATTAAGTTTCAGTGAGTCTGGTCCCCACACACACACACAATCACACACAGACTGTTGGAGTGACTCTGATGGAGATCTGTATCAACGTGGACTGATCAGGATCGATCAGGATCAATCAGGACCGATGTGGATCTACTCGCCTCCCTGTCCTCCCATCTGCTCGTCTTTGTCTTTCTTCTTGTGACCGGAGACGATGTCGTCGATTCTCAGCAACAAGATGGCCGCCTGAAAAACACAAGTCAGGTCAGGGTCAATCAGTGTCGATCAGTATTGATGAGTATCGATCAGGTCTGGTCCTGACCTCGACGGCGGTCTTGTAGGTCTGAGCTTTGACAGCGAGCGGCTCCCAGATCCCCAGAGACGACATATCTGACAGAGCTCCGGTTTCTCCGTCGACACCCCAACACACACTGTTCTCCTGAGTGTGTTTGGCCTGAAAACGTCAACGACAACAGTTCAATAAGGATTTTTTAATCAAACCCTCAGTGATGTCAGTTGTAAATAAAGTTTTACCCTCAGTGACATCACTGCTGTTATAAACACATTTGTAAATAAAGTTTTACCCTCAGTGACGTCACTGCTGTTATAAACACAGTTGTAAATAAAGTTTTACCCGGAGCGAGGTCAGGACTCTGATGGTGGAGGCTCCACAGTTCTGGATCAGGGTCCGGGGGATGACCTCCAGGGCGTGGGCCACGGCGCGGTACGGCCATTGTTCGATGCCGGTCAGAGCGCGGGATCGCTCCGTCAGACGCTTCGACACCGCCATCTCCACGGCGCCTCCGCCGGGCAACAGGAAGGGGTCCAACAGCACGTTACGGCACACCTGCATGGCGTCCTGAAGGTTCCTCTCCACCTCCTGAGGAACAGAGACTTTGTCAGTGAGAGGAGGGAGGAGGGAGTGAGGGTGAGGGGGGGGATGGGGGGGGTGGAGGACTCACGGCCAGGATCTCCTTGCTCGCCCCCCTCAGCAGGATGGTGCAGGCTTTAGGATCTTTACACTCGGTGACGAAGGTGAAATATTCGTCTCCGATCTTCTTCACCTCAAACAGCCCCGCCCCCACGCCCACGTCCTCCTCACGCAGCTCGTCAGTCCGACTGACGATACGAGCCCCGCACGCCCTGAGAGAGGGGGGGGGGGGGGGGGGTCACTGAGGCTGTGTGACATCACATCCTGCTGACAGCTGAGTGGCTGCAGGTGAACAAGTGAGCTTACCTGGCGATGCGGTTGTTGTCAGTCTTCCTCACTCTGCGGATCGCTGTGATGTTCGCCTTCACCAGGTAGTGCTGAGCCAGGTCTGCAACACACAGAGGAGCTGATCAATAACTGAGCAATACATCAATATATGATCAATCTGCTGTGTTTCATTTAAACATCATTCGGAGTCTATGATCAGTGAGGGGAAACTCCCATCATGCACTGCATAATAATATAATCTCTGCTGTTGACGATGTGTTCAAGGTCTCACTGTAAAACCAACAATCATGTGACGACATGAGGCTAAACGCTGAGGTCAGAGGTCAATGTTAAAACGTCACAGTGTCCAGAGCCAGGTGTGGTCCAGGTGTGTGCTGTACCTGAGATGCCTTTCTCAGTGAAGACCAGGTCTGGTTTGATGCGGATGATGTCCTCACAGATCTGCTGGATGTACTCCTCCTCCATCTGCAGGATCCGAGCAAAGTCCTCCTCCTTACTGATCTCTATGTCCGTCTGCACACAGGTGCGACAGACAGGTGAGAGGGAGACAGGTGAGACACACAGGTGAGAGGGAGACAGGTGCGACAGACAGGTGAGAGGGAGACGGGTGCGACAGACAGGTGAGAGGGAGACAGGTGAGACACACAGGTGAGAGGGAGACAGGTGAGACACACAGGTGAGAGGGAGACAGGTGAGACAGACAGGTGAGGGAGACAGGTGAGAGAGACAGGTGAGACACACAGGTGAGTGTCAGTGAAATACAGTTGTGGTCCAGGTGAGTGCGTACCTGGCTCTCGCCCTTCTTGTACTCCAGGGAGCAGTCGAGCAGGACGATGCGCGGCTCTCGGATCATGCGTTTCATCCTGGGATGAGTCACGTCTTTGTTGACCATCACTCCTCTGAGGACACACGAGTCCTCGATGATCCCACCTGGAACCTGAACACAGCACAGGTGTTAGAGGAGGAGTCAGAGGAGGAGCAGGGTCACCTGAGCGTGGTGGGCGTGGTCTCCGCTCTGTACCTTCTCCACCTTGGCGTACTTCTTGATGTCGATCTCTTTGCGTCCGTTGTCGTCGAGCTCGACGGTGCGGACGGCGTCCAGAGCAATGCCACAGGCCAGCTCTGACCAGCGGCTCAGAGCCTTGGTGTTGATCGCAGAGTGGACGATCTTCAGCATCATGGAGCGGTCTGCTGTGTCCACAGGGGTGCTGGGGGGGGTCAAAGGTCAGGGAAATATAAACAAACCTTCACTGTCAGAGGTCAAACATCAGATTATTCCTAATGTAAAATATTCCTCCTCTGACAAACAGGAACAACACCTGTGGTTCCATAGTGCAACCCTCAACCCCTCACCCCCCCCACCCAGAGTCACCTGATCTCCTTCAGAGTCTCCAACATGTCCTCCAGAGCCTGTCTGTAGGCGCTGATGACGACGGTCGGATGCATCTGCTGCTCCAGGAACTGCTCCGCTACAGACAACATCTCCCCCGCTGAGAGACAGACAGGTGAGAGAGAGAGAGACAGGTCAGAAAGACAGGTCAGAGAGAGAGACTGTGGTTAGAGGCTGATATTTTCTCTCCTCATCATGTGACTGTTTCCAGGTAAACAGGTGAACAGTCCCATGGTGATGATGTGTTTCTGTAGTCCAACCTGAAGTCAGCTTCAGCCTGGTTCCTCCACAGAAAATAAACTGAGACCAACTAAAGTTTCTGATCCTTCAGGTTTAGTTGATCAGATAATCTTCACAGATGAACACCACTGTTCTGATGTTTGAAGTAAAAAGCTAATGTTAGGCTATAAACCAACTACACCACGGTCACATGACATCAACAGCCTTTGACCTCTGACCTCTCAGGCTCACCCAGTATGATGACAGACGTGGTCCCGTCTCCCACCTCCTCATCCTGTGTACGACTAATCTCTATCATGGACTTGGCTGCGGGATGCTGAACCTGGATCTGTTACCATGGAGACACAGTTTGTTCATGTGAGATGGGAACATAAACAAACAGACAGACAAACAGACAGACACTGACACACTGTTCCTCTCACCTCTCTGAGGATGGCGTTTCCATCGTTCGTCATCACAATTCCTCCTGTGGGGTCGAGCAACATCTGAACACACACACGCACACAGAATCAATCACAGTCGATCATCAAAACAATCGTCTGCTGCCGTCACATTAAACTGAATCTGACGACACGCAGAGCTGTGATTGGACGATGAGGATGTCTCACCTTCATCATGGCCCGGGGGCCGAGGCAGGTCCTGATCACATCTGCAATGGTCTGAAACACAAACACAGAGTTACACATACACTCACTGTGGTCTGTACTGCACACACACTCTCACACACACCTAGAAACAGGTAAACACCACAGACATTAATCTACCAACAGACAGGGAGGAGTCTCTGTGAGACCTCAGACTCAGACTCCTGTAGAACCTGATCCAGATCAGAGGAGAAAATCTGATTTATTCTGACCCCCGTGGGGGCCATGAGCCGCAGGTTGAACACCAGTGGTTTACCTTTGCAGCATTGATGTTCCCGGTCTGGACTTTCCGTCCAGACTCTCTCTTCACGTTCTGGTCTGCAGACAGAAACCACAGAGACAGGAAGTTACCGCCAGTCACCACACAGGCTTTTATTTTGAAACTCAATCAAACAAATAGGACAAGGTGATTTATAGATTATAGATTATTAATCATCAGATCAGCAGGATGACGAACAACAGTGTGATTCAGTGATAAACAGAAACAGCAGCTGATTGATCAGATAATTTTTATCATTTTATGACTTCCTGTCATTAAAACAACAGAATCAAAGAATAAAAATAAAATCTGAGTAAAGGAGGATTTTCACTCTGAGTCCAGATCCACATTTCATCTGGTTTAGATGGATGCGGATCAGTGAGGGTGTGGCTGCTTCAACAAAACATCGCATCATTTACACTTTAACGCTGTTAGCATCGTTAGCAGCTAACACAGTGACGGAGCTTTCTACCCGCCGGGAGGTCTTCATCTTTACACTTTAACCGAACACACAGACGACAAACGGTGGAGTTAGCTAACTGCTAACCAGCTAACTATCTGATTATGCTGAGTAACGGGACACATTAGCTTCACTAGCTTAGCATAGCGTGTAGATGCGCTCTGTGGACGCGCTAACGATGCTAACGGTTAGCCTGGTTAGCACACCGGGGGAAGCACGTGCATCGCCGGGCCGCTGCGGCGGTAAACAGCCACAAACCGGAGACGGTAACGGCTCCGAGCAGCTCCTGGGTCCCGGTAAACAGGTTAAAGTTGAATATGTGAAGGTGAGAGACACTTACTGAGCACTAACACCTGCTGACCGATCATTCTCACAGCGCGAGCCGGACAACAGCCACCTGGAAGCTTCTGGGAGGCACGAGGAGAGGGAGGGCTCAACTAGCAGGGGCGGGAAAAGCAGCACAGACTGACCAATCAGCTGACAGGATCGAATGACAGACAGATGTTTCCACCAATAGAGTCAATGAGCCGAGAGCGTTAAAGCGATCACTAGGAGACCGAGCTCAGCCTTTTATGGTGAAAACCAACCAGACTTCATTTAGATTTCTCATGATTTAACGACGATGACAGAGCGAGTTTAAACAGCGGGGTTTTATTATATTCCACTGAATCTGAAACGTTAATGTTAATGGAGATAAAGAAGCTGCTCGTGTAGACTGACGGTATATAAAAATCTATGTATTTATACGGGATGTCTTTGAATCACGGCTAAAAATACACACATTAAAATTAATCATCTTTCAAATGAGATTTGGTATTGCATTCTAAATGATATATGTCAGACCTGTTTTTTCCTCGTGTTACCACATCTCTTTCATATGTTATATGATATTTGTTGAAGGGTTAGGGTTAATATCGATGAGGAGACCAACATTAACTAACAAATGTTCCAATGAGAGACACAGATTATAGAATAATGAATAATAACGACATCTAGTGGCAAAACACTGAGTTACACAATAAATTAAAAACACAAACTGTGCTAAAACTGTGGAGGTTCTTTTTATTTTCTTCATCTCTTCTTGTCTGATGACTGGAGTTTTATTTTTCTACCTCTGGATTCATCATTTATATTTATAATTAGGGATGCACTGATACCGATACCAGCATCGGCTATCTGTCCGATACTCTGTTCCTGTACTCATACTCCTATTCACAAAAGTGTCCCGATACCACAGCACCTGATACCACTTTACGGCAGTGTGACGTTCAGTTGGGCGGTCAGGTGCTAACTGAGAGCAAGGAGGAGCAATGTCGGCGGTGTGGAGGTTTTTCAAAGTGGATGATGGTGACAAAAGTAAAGCGGACTGCAAATTATGCTCTGCAAAGCTCTCAAGAGGAGGGATGAAAGCGAGTACTTTCAACACAAACAATCTGATAAAACATCTAAAACTAACACGACACCGAGTTCAAAGTGTTTGCTAATAGCGGGCTATATTTAAGTGAAATATGTGGCAAGGCTGTTTGTTAAAAAAAAAAAGATGCAGTTGAATGCTAAAATGTCAACAGTACTTCTGTTTGAGTAAAACGTGTGGCGATGCCATATATAAGGCAATGTTCAAATGTCAGTCACAGCAATTTCTTACAGCCAGAGAATGAAACAATATGATGAAAATAAAACACGTTTTCAAGTAAATGTACGAAGTCTAATGGCATTAATAAGTACTCGTATTGGTACTCGGTATTGGCAAGTGTAAGTGCTTGTAATTGTAACTGGACTGAAAAAATGTATCAGTTGCATCCCTATTTATATTTGTTGATCACTTGTTTTTTGTCATTAAATGTGAACAAACATTTTGATATGACAACCAGAGACTGTTTGCTTCAGTTTGATTTGTATGATTTATTAATATCAGCAGAACTCCTCCTCAGTGTCAGCAGGCTCCAGATGTTTACAGCTGTCAGCTGTTTGTCACAAACTGTACAGAGGCTCTGTTCAAAGTCATAAAGAAATAAAGTTTGTCATTCAAAAACACAAAATATAAAATCCAGATGATGACGTTGATAAATAAGTTGTTTAAATAAATAACTGTGTGGTGAGTTTTATTTTGAAATGAGATGACTGCAGTACTCATTGATTTCTGAACAATCAGCTGAATCAATAATCAGATGAAATGATTGATCAGGAGGGTTCACAGCTGAAACCTCGAGATTTAAACTGAAATAAAACCAGAAAAATTGACTTTAAATCCACTGAATTCATCTCTTCACTCTTTTCATTTTTCAGTAACATTAAAATCTGCTTCATATTATTATTGTTGTTGTTGTTTTAACCTACAAACATTTTATAAAACTTGTTATTAATGTTTCTGTGTTGAAATCAATAAAACTTTATTTATCTGTGATCCTGTTTTTCTTTGGGAATAAATAAAGTTTATAAAGTGAAAAAAGATGATTTATTCTGATTATAAAACCCTGTCACTACGTTTCCCAGAATGCCTTTCAACATTCACCAAAACAATAAACATCACCGACCACACCCCATCTGAAAATAAATAATTAAATAATCTAAAATCAATCAGCTGACAGTCACATGACAGCAGGCAGCCTGGTGATGTCATGTATGACATCATGATGGACAGGTGTTTCTATGTTAACGGGGATTCACCCAGCAGCTGTCCTTTCATCACTTCCTGTCTCTGGTTCAGGTCCAGATTCAGGTCTGGGTCTGACTGCCCCACCACCACCACCACGTCTGTTGTCATGGAGACCAGCTGTTTG